>CAJUYH010001304.1:0-19268 GCA_910591685.1 Galerucella tenella | reverse complement strand
CTCTAAAGTTTATGATTTTGAGATCAATTTTAGTTAAACTTCAATTTGTCTTGTTCTTTTCGAGCACTATCTGTATCTGTATCTATATCTATATCTGTATCTGTATCTGTATCTATATCTGTAAATTGGGGAGGGTGAGTATAGGCTCACAGCCTTCAGGCTCACAGTTCTTCCCAAGAAGATGGGCAGGTCACTAGAAGACATCTCCTTTATATCGGCAGGTATAGGACAAGACTCACAGAACACACACTCCCTTATTCGCATAAGACATGCCTGACAGTTTCATCTTCCTGTTCACACATCCTGCATAGATGTGTGTCCACTAGCCCCATAGTATGGAAGTGTTTCCTTAGTAGACAGTGGCAAGTCAGAAATCCTACTGTTGAACTTAGGTTTTTCCCGGTCATCGCCAAATATTTCTTCGACGCCAGCTTCCCAGGGTCGCCCAGGGGGATTATCCTGGCAAGACTACATCCTTTGGTTCCATCCCATCTCTTAAGGGATTGAGCATGGGTGTAACGTTTGGCTAGTTCCGCAATTGTCGAAGTCGTTAGGCCGTAGGTGTCACTGGGTCCTAAAATGTTTAGTCCAGCCGCTTCCCTGGCTAAAGAATCGGCAATGCGATTACCTTTCCTCCTGTCGTGCCCTTTAACCCACCTCAGGATAATATTGTTATCTGCCGCGGCGTTAGCTAAATCTTAGTGGTACTCTAGTACTAGCCCCGATATAACACGTTGTCTGTTCAAGGCTAATAGGGCTTGTCTACTGTCAGTGCAGATTCGAGCACCGTATAATACGACTTTAGTGCCAAATAGAGATTACACGGTGTAATACAGAAGTTCTCACGATTCTGGTTATTCCAATTTCGAACAGTAATTATAATATCGTCGCGTCTCTTTCCATTGAAAACGCAAAGCCAGCCTCTGAATTACGGTAATTTAAAGAAGAAAAACTGGGTTAGTATAAAATTCAGCGTACACGAAACGGTAGCTATCGAATAACCGATTAATATAATACGGAGAAATTTGTTAAAAAAAAACTTATTTTTCATTTCGTCCCATATATTTCGATAATGTTTGTACAGTTAAGATGGGAAATGTTTCTGAATCAACTATGTTATAAAACATTTATTACTATAAATGAAATTAAATACGAATATTAAAAGATGCGCGAATAAACATTCTAAACTGGCAGCGCTGCTTTCATATCAGATTGGTAGCTGGAACTGAACACACGCCCAACGCTGACTGCGAACAATTATTCTTCTCTCTCTTTCAAGTAGTTTTGCTCATATTTTCCTTGTCGTACTTGTATAAATCGTATGTTTCGAATAGACTTTTCGCAATCTTTATGTTCCAATAGTTACAATTGAAGTATTTTGTAGCCCAAGAGGTTTTCAAAGTGATATAAATCGGGAGAAAGTTGTTTTCGTTTCTTGTACATATTGTAATGTTTTTCTTATTCATTTGAACTGTTTTTTTACCGTGGGATAAAATTATACACTCACTACGGCTAATTACTATTGATTTATTGAAGAAACACTTGCACACTATAATAAACTTAATTTATATACACACTACTTAATGTCTACTAATTTATCTACACTCGGTATAATAATTGTCCTAATTTATCTTCCACACTTTTTATATTCACTGTCTGTTCACTCACTATATACTGAAACTGTTTATCGATTCACTGTATACTAAACAACTCCGTGTCTCACTCGAAAATCCTCGTATATATAGTTCTTTGTAGCTCTAGAACATTCTTGAATATACCACCTCTGCGTATACTTTATAATTCGAGACATTCGTGAATAAACCATTGTAAGCTTCGAGAATAGTCTGAATATTACCTGCGAAAGAACCTTTCTAGAAAGGTCGCATTCATAGTTTGCGACAGGACCGGCTTTTGAATCAGTGAGTTCGTAACAATATTAATTTACAGTATTCCTTTAATAAATGCTTTTTCCTTTCTTCTAATCATAATATACTTCCATAACTCATATAGGTAATTTGGAAAACATTCTTGACTTGTTGCTAATAAAGCTCCCTCGCTTTTATCAATAAATTAAGCAGCTATATATTTCTCTAAAGCAGTTAATAACTTAATTACAGTTTCCTATAAAAATTGTCATTTTGGTGAAGCGTGTTATTAATAGATGTCAAAGGAAATAGTTTGAATTTTGTATCTAATTATAAACATAGGCATGCGCAGACCTTTTTATTTAGGGGGGGGGCAAATATCAAATCGGAATCTTTTGATGAAAAAACAAAGAGCCGAGCCCGTCGAAACATTGCTTTTGCATATTGCCGCTCTTCAATTTCTCTCAATTCATTTTAGGAAAAAAAAACTGCTCCTAGTATCAATGAAAGGACGTTAAAAATTGATAATTATGAAATGTTTTCAATATATTGATATTTTGATAAATTGGGGTGGACCGATTAGGGTGGGCCATGGGGGCAAGCCTATGATTATAAACCATAATGGTTGGTTATATCGTGCAAATATCCCAACCCCGTTTAACTTAGAAGTGTATTTCAATGTCTATCGTCGCATATAGCCCGAGAAGTAGTTGTTGTTTCTTAAAATTTTGAAAAAGTAATTATAATAGTTTTAAACTGTTTAAATATTGCTATTTTTAATAAATACCAATGGACCCTAGTATTCCATAAACTCGAACAACTGAGCACTAGACGAACTGTATAATTACTTCATAACTCGATGTTATTTACGTGATGAGAGTACATTCATTTTCAAAGAGTATGATGTATCATGTTCATCTATATAGGTTCTGACTCGGTAATAGGTTACATTAACACTTATACATATAATTCCATTCCTTCATCGGAATATTAACTTTTTTTTAATTAAATGTACCAAACACTTCAACTATGTTGCCAAACTCATCAACTTATTATATCGTGATTATTTTTAACATTTTATTTTGTGTGTAAAAATAACGTTGGGAAATGGAAATAGAAAAAAAAATTATCACGACTTCGATTTAAAGTAGTTTATTTAAAAAAAAAATTAAATTAGTCATTTACGAACCAAAAAAAATGTGTGAAATTATACATTATACATACGTTAAAAAACGTGCGAAAATGAAGAACACTTTTTAAATGGGGTTTTCATTTTAACACTCTTTTTACGTTGCCTTGAATTTAGTCGTTTGTTGTATAAACTTTTGTGCTGTCAGTAAATTTGACAGAAGCGTCAGACATAGTGAAATAGCTATTTATACAACTAGTTGCAAAATGAACGTGTTTTTGCACTAGATGTGAGGATTGGACCACGAGCGTAGCGAGCGGCGTTTTGCATCGTGTTTATATACAATATTTCATTACGTTTCATTGAAATTTTAAATACTATCAAAACCATGCTTGTTTGTTTCTATGGAGATAACCATTACAACAATGATCAAAACCTCAAATGTTAAGACATATTTGTCAAAATAACCACATTTATTTGTTAATTCTGTCCAGTCTTTAAAAATGAGCGAATCTGAAGAGTCCCTACCTTCAGACATTGAAGAAGTTGCAAAAGCTGTTGTAGCAAATTTGCAGCCAAATAAGTCAAAAGCAGCATATAAAACAGATTATTCTAACTTCCAAAAGTGGTGCGAAGTGAAGAAGATAAATACTGAAAAAGCGGTATCAGAAAAGGTTCTTCTTGCTTATTTTTCATACAAAGCCAAAATATTCCAACCGTCGACGATGTGGAGTTCTATTCGATGTTACGAACAACAATCTATGTCAATAAAAATGTGGATATCAGTAAGTTTACAAATTTGATTGCTTTTTTGAAAAGGAATGCGGAAGGATATCGGCCAAAAAAATCAAAAACATTTAGTAAGGAAGATTTCAGTAGATTTTTAATAGAAGCTGATGATCACATTTATTTAGGTTTGAAAGTAATTTTTATAGTTGGGATAGCAGGAGGTTGCCGAAGAAATGAATTACTAAATATGCAGACCGAGTATGTTAGCGACTGCGGTTCTTTTATTATTAATATTTTATTTTATTAAAATAAAAGATTGAGAGAATTTTTACAATAACCGAAGGTGCACAGAAAGAAATATCGAACCTTATATGAATCACCAGCTTGTATTGACCGGAATAGATCGATTTCAATCACAAATTTGATCTATTTGATCAAACTAAGCATTACTATAATTATTTTGGTAGCATCGTTACAATTAATAAGGTGATTGTATTAATCACATTAGCGCATAGTTATTGATGTTAACGGAAATCAATATAATGTTTTTATGATGAATGTAAGGATTTCAATGATTGTTATAATGTCTGTGATAATCAACCTCTAAAGAACAACTTGATCACAGCTATGCATTAAGTTGATGTATAAGTGATTAAATAAAACGGTTGAACTCAAATCCATTTCCAAAGTAAATAAACCAATCACTTTTTTGATTGAATTAATGCTACTGTTTTGATCATTTTAATACTTTAAATAATTACGATAATTACTAAGAGTTATTGACTTTCCGTAAAACCCACCCTAGATACTTGTTGCAATAGCAAGTCACTAATTGCAACTGAGCTGAGACTCTGATTTGTTTTCATGTGAGTGAAGTGAAAACATGTGGTTTCGCGTAGGTGACAATTTTGATTTTTGATTTTGCATTAAAATTTTTACTGTGTTCATAGTGTAAGTGGTATGTAAGTGATCTAAAAATTATGTGGAGCATCATTCAAAACAAAGGGACACTAGTGGATTGAAGATCTGAATTTCCTGCAATATTATCCTTTCTTGGAGATGAGCAGCACGTCAAAGATGAAAACATCAAAACAATGTTGGATAGACTGACGACTGTAACTGATAATGAAAGTAAGAATTTATAGTTTTACGCATAACCTGAAACGTAGTTTACAAATGAAAATCTATTATTTTAGATGGGTGTGATGCCGCCTTGTTGTGGAGCCTACATGATGATATGGTACCTACCAATAAAATGGGAATGGAATGGACATATTTTTGAAATACACTTTTTTAAGTTTGAGAATGACCGATCATGCGCAAAAGTAAAAATACTCTGAGAATATTTGAAGAACAATAGAAATATATCAGTTAATAATATTTTTTTATTATATCCCATTTTCCTATTACCATGCTTTGCATATAAACAAAATTAATAGGAATAAGTCTCTTGATAATTTCACTGTAGTAATACTCTTGATAATGTCTCTGTAGTAATACTCTTGGTAGTGTAAATTTCGATGTACATTGTATCATTTTCAAGGGATTTCACACAGTAAGAACAGAAAAAATATATTTACAAACGACATCATAAGTGATATGATTTTTATATAAGTAGGTATGCGCATATTTCAATAGTTTCTTAACTATACCAATTCTAAATCTTTATTCAGCTATAGTAGGATTAGCACAAATTTCTCATCTGCAAAAAGTTTAAGGTCTTCATTAATGCCTGAAGTCATGATTCAAACAGCTAATTTTGGGAACAAGGTAAGTCTTGCATGAGCCACAATTTATAGGCTCTACAGTACAAGCGCTCTTTAATACAAAAATATGGATTGAATTGATGATTTTGATGTATAATGTCAGCAGATAATGAGTTTGATTAATTTGATAAGCTATTGGTTCAATCATGCACACATTATTATTGTTGAAAACATTGCAGGCGAGCAATCACCTCTAAAAAATATAGGCAGCCACTAAGGATACGTACACGTTTCGAACTTATTGTATATTTCAATCAGTAAGTACAAAATATATAACGTTTAAATCAATTACAATAACGATTAGGTTAATTTCTAGTGGTGATCAATTTTGCTCTTCAAATTAATAAACAATATGATTGAATTAATGTTGATGATGCTTATTTACTGGACAGAGGAGATCAGGTTTGTTCTTGAAGTTGATAAACAAAATGATTGGATTAATGTTGATGATGATTATTTACTGGACAGAGGGGATCAAGTTTGTTCCTCAAGTTAATAAACAAAAGATTGGATTGATGTCTACAATGATTGTTCACTGATCTGTGGACATCAAAATCAATCTTCATACATACAAAGAATCAATAACTTGAGTGATTGTATTAATACTTGGTGATTAGTCAATTACATGCAAGTGATTGTCTTAATCACATTGCGTATCGGCTGAGTTTTATGGATCAGAATGATTGATTCAATCCATTTTTTGATTGTATAGTGGCTACTTTTTCTTTCTGTGTGATGTTGATAGAATTAATCTGATTGCATTGGTCCGAAAATACATTCAAATGCGTCCAAACCATGTAAAAAATAATCGCTTTTTCCTCGGATATCGAAACGGAAAATGCAATATTCAATCTGTTGGCATCAACACATTTTCTGACACCCCCCAAAAAATAGCAGCATTCCTTGGCTTGCAAAATCCTAAATTATACACTAGCCATGCATTTCGCAGATCATCTGCAATGTTACTGTCAAATGCTGGTTGCTGAAATACAAACGTTGAAAAGGCATGGTGGATGGAAGTCCAACGATGTTGCTGAAAATTATATTGACGAATCTATCAATGATAAAAGAAAAACAGCTGTGAAGATACTTGGGCAAAATACATTGACAAGTATCGACAATATCGCAGTTCCGAAACAAAGTACATCGACAAGCATAACAATGAATTCAAACGTGGCTGAGTTTTTTAACAATGATGTATCATCTGGGGTTTCATCTATGTCTACAAGTGAACAAAAGGCAGCAGTATTCCGTGGCAATACGCTTCAAAACTGTACGTTTAATATTTATAATAAATAACAGCGATTTCTCAATAAAAATATTATAATATGTAGTTGTCTAATTAATTTCATAAATAAAATAAAACTAGGTATTCTTAGTAAAAATAAATGGATTTGTTGTCCCTGAGTGACAAAATGAACCACGTTTTGCAACTAAAATGAGTGTCAAAATGATGACATTTCGTAAGTGAATTGCAAAAAATATTTTCTGTTATATTTAAAATTTTAATAACACTTATTTTAAATGGAAGTACCTCGAGAAGAATGCATTTTTTCGGATTGCACACCACCTGAAATTAGAATTCGTTGTGTATATTATATTTGTTTATAGAAATTTTATTTTTATGTTTTTTAACATCTTCAGAGTATTTTTTTTATTTTTCCTTCATGTGGTCGTAGATAAAGTTTTGTATGACACTTGTGCGCGAGGTACTTTTGCGCACTCGTTGCGAAAAAGGCACTCGTTACGTTCATGCCTTGCATTTTCGCAACGAGTGTGCAAAAGTATAACTTCACTCACTTGTATCATAAATAACTATTTTATAGAGGAGAGCTGATTAGGCTGATTTATTTATTGATATATTTATTTAAAGCATGAATCCCCCTGTATAGTGAAATAACAATTTCTCTTACAATATTTTCATTTTATTTTGAAAAGGAACCTTACATTTACCAATATTCACCAGAATATTCGATATCTCGGTTTTACGAAAATCGTAAATATGATAATCTACACTGGTGGTAATTTTAAATTTATACGCTATCTATGTGGTTGTGGTACTGTATAGGTATAACAAGAAGGTCGAATAGTATCGCAGAATGGCTTATCGTACCACAAGATAAACGAAAAGTCGTTATTAACCTCTACAGTTGAAAGGAATCAAAAAAGAAGTAGATATAAAATTTTAACGGCATAATAGCAAATTTGACTAAAGCAAAATGTCCAAAGGCCAAAGAATAATCATTATTTACTTGAAATATTTAAAAAACGCAGTTTAGCTAAATAAGAAGTTCCCAAGCTTTTTTCTCTCGCAGTCCCCCCATCTTTTTGTCACGCCAACGTCAAGTCTTCCGTGGACATTGGAGGTCTACCTAAACCACTTTTGGGATCAATGAGCTAAACTATACTTCTAACAACTGATGAATTCCGCCGCTGTCCATTGCACACTAGATGGGCATGGCTCAAGAACGTTCTGAGTCTCTATGTATGTATGTATTATTTTGGAGTGGCATTCACTGAGACCTAAAAGATATATTGTACCCCCTTACTTTTACTTAGTAGAAGAGAGTCTCAGAAACTAGTAGCTCCTTTAGTCCTGTTCCTCGGATAAATTTTAGGATATCTGCAGGCCTCAACTTAGGTAAATGTTCCTCTTCTATCCAGTAATCTCCCAGGTGCTGTGCTCTAGGATTCTGAAGTGCTGTACAGTTGGAAAGTATGTGGATGGAGGTTTCTTCTCATCCATGCCACAATTATTTTAACATGAGTTTAAACAAAAAATAATAGGCTGCCGTTATCCCTAAAGTACCTATCTGGATTACTGCACAGTTCCTGGGAAAAACAGTTTCTTGGAGCACAGTTTCCTTGCACATAAAACAGTTTCTGGAGAGTCTGACTGTTTCTGGGGCACAGGTTCTGGTTTGACGAGCAGTTTTTCTGGGTCACAGTTCCTGTGTGGCTGACAAGCTTCTGGATCACAGTTCCAGTGTGACAGGCAGTTCCTGTTAAACTGAAAAGTTTTTTAAATACCGTTCCTGCAGTAAATCCGTAGTACCTACATAGACAGCTACATCATCTTCTTCTTCAAACAACTGTATTATTGTGCTAAGTATTTTTTTTGTTGTATTCGCTACTAACCCTTTTTTTAAATAATGTAAATTTCAAGACTATAATTATATACATTTTTTTTACTCTGTTAGTTTTATTTATTATACAGAAACCAAGTTCTTTTTTTTAAACCAGATTAAAAGTTAGCTGACCATTAAATTCAGGAAAGAAAATTAGTAGCGCCCTAAAATTGCTTTTTCTATTTTTTTACTAGTTTTGCTTAGGTAAGTTCTTTTCTTTATATTAATAAGGTAACAAGGCCCTGCGAACTGGCTAACGTTACCTCCAAATTTATTGGTTAGTTAGGCAAGAACCTGCATTATTCACTTTCATTTCTTTTCGTCTGCGAAATTGAGCAGCTTCTGTTTCATTGGTGATCAACTCAAAATTAGTGTTTCAACGCGGGGCGCCAATGAAACCAAATTGTTGATTGACGTTGAGCGCCAATGAAACAAATAACAAAGCCCTGCGAAATGGCTCAGTTTACCTCCAAATTTAATTGGTTAGTAAGGCAAGAACCTGCATTATTCAACATTAATTTTTTTAACGTCCTTGGATTTTTTATTTGTTTCATTGGCGCTCAACGTCAATCAACAATTTGGTTTCATCACCCAGAAGAGTCTTTGATTGTATAAGCCCTACTAGATCTTTCCAATGGTCAGCTCTCCTTTTTTTCTCGGCCTTACATATTTCGTCCAATATTACATTGGGGCTGATTCCGCAAAAGGGTTCAGGCCCCCAGAAAGGTATTTCTCTCTTTGCTCAATCATCTGCTATTTCATTTCCTTCTATTCCAGTGTGTCCTGGAATCCAAGGTGACTATATTGTTCTCGCCTAGTTTGTCTAGGCATTCCCACACCATTTTGGAACCGATTACACAAAAGCTCAGTGCTTTAATGGCTTCTGAGTCCCTAATCTTAATTCATTTTATTAAAAAAACAGTCTAAAATAAATAATTGATCCTATGTACAGATTAACGTGCTTGTTCACAGTTGCCCGACCATACCGAATAGTTTTATCGGAATTGAATAAGTCCATAGACGCATAGTCTAACAATTCCTGTTCATTGTACACTATAATATACAACAGTAGATTTCAGAGTGCTTAACGATTGACTGATTGGCGTCTATTAATAAGTAATAGCCACTAATATAGCATATTAATCCGGCTATGTGTATAAATGGTCCATTAAATTCGGTTAGTTAACCGAGAGTTACATTACGAGTAATATCATTTAGGCCACAATACATGCACCCTTTTCGCACTTCGCTTTAGCATTATATGCATTTTAGATTTGTAATTATTAATTTAGATAATAATTTTTTTAATTTAAATTAACGTGCCTAAGATAGCTATTAGATTAGATTAGATAACAAAGGGGTCGCCAACCGGGCCGGCCTACACTGCGACTTTAGTGTAAATCCTACATATATATTTTAGATCTTTGATTCTGAAAAAGCCTAAAGTCCATTTTCCACAATGCGAGTTGACGCTGCAACTAGAAAAAGTTGCTTGCAACTTTTTTATCGTTGGGCGCGTCGGTCGCATGAATTAGAGCGAGAAGTCGCTGCAAATTGGTAACTTTTCTGGTGGATTTTGTCGCTCCAACCCAAAATTTGTATTGGCTGCTCCGCTCTGACATTGCTGTCACTGTCAATCAAGTTGGCAACACGTTACGTTTACCCTATGTCTGGATGAGTCGCAGAAACAAACTATCGGTATGCTGATTGTACTTTTTCTCCCAGCAACAAGTCGCTGCGATTTGACGCCACGTGGAAAATGAACTTTAGAAAAATATTGACCACAGATGAATGGTCTTACACAGCACACAGTGTGATCGCGTTATAATTACCCACTTCAATTGTTGAGCAGTATTTTTATGCTAATCTGCTCTTTAAACCCAAATCAACATGTCTAAAGAGTGAAAAAAATTCGGTTTGATAAATATTCCTACTAAATAAAAACGTTCGTATTGAATCTATAAATAAAACAAGTGTTTGTAAATAACGGAAACTTCTAAGTAAAACATTTGACGTAGAAACTTATTTATTAAAGTAATCTGATTGAATAAAAAACTACACGTGCTCTATTACTTCGGATCTTGATAAAATTTCTTGTCGTTCTTCGACCTTTGCCATTTGTGAAAAATATCAATTAGAAACTGGTAGATAATAGTCGACCTTTACTACTAGAGGTGGGAGTTGCGCTTTAAAAAATCTGCCTACATTCTATCGAGTGGACGTCGAGATTCTTTTCTTTAATCCAACTTCTGTTAATCACGAATCATTATGCATATATGTGCATGTTTTTTTCAGTTTAACCTTCAACGAGATTATACACGATGTTGGAAGTATTTTTTGAAAAACAGCTTGTCATTTTATAGCATTTCCTTGAAAAATATCGCAATAATACACAACATTTCCACATCTTGGACAACCAGAAAGTAAAAATGTCTGTAAAATCTCCTAACTTTAATTATCATAGATGAAGGATGTTCAAATTCCACTGTTAGAAAACCCCTTATAACCGTTACGTAAATAAAAATCTACTGACTATTTTTGAATTTTATTCCCTAAACAATGAAATTCCTATTGGAAACGATTTGATATATATACAGTAAAATCGATTTAACTGTGTTGACGTGACGTGTTGATATGCCGAATCTAATTAAACACAGTTCCTGTCTAATTGACAGTTTGATTACATCACATGTAACCGCACCGATCTATGTCTCTAATCACCATAAGCTCCATGATTGGCTTTACGTGCGTAAAAGTGGTCAGTTATTTTTAAATTGTTACTTGCTTCGGTAAATCCAGTTTATATCCGACGGAATTATTACACTGAAACTAATTATTGTGTTTCTCTATACTAATCCATGGTATTTGCTTGATACGTCCACCTCTAATAAGGTGAAGAGATCCCAGAAGTTGGTAATGTCACTGTTATTAGCATCTTGAACTATTTCAAGGCCAATTTTTGGCAAATTTCAACGATTTACCTTTGTTTCATAGCTAATATATTCCTTGGTAACCCAAAATTTAGTTTATTAATAGCTTATAACTTGGGAATGTCCCATTAACGATCCAAATCCATCCAATGAAACACTGGAATAGAAGGAAATGAAATAGCAGACGAACTGAACCCTTTTGCGGAATCAGCCCCAATGTAATATTGGAAGAAATAGGTAAACCCGAGAAAAAGAGAAGATCTGACCATTGGAAAAATCTAGTAGGGCTTATACAATCAAAGACTCTTCTGGGTGACTACAACCTGTTGAGATCAAATGAATGCATAAGTCAAAGTAAAACTGCGATAAGAGTTTTAACAGGGATCCTAACGGGACATTGTCACCTGAATGGGCACCTGAAAAAGCTCAAAATAGTGGAGGAAGAAGAATGTAGATTTTGTGGCATGGAAGAAGAAAATCTCCATCCACATACTTTCCAACTGCACAGAACTCCATAATCCTAGAGCACAGCACCTGGGAGATTACTGGATATGAGAAAATGTCAAATAATGTTTACGAAAGCATGACGTCACGCGCTTCTATCCGGTGTTTGCGTTAAGATGGTGTAGTTTCGTAGAACTTCTCTTTCAAACAAACGTAATTGGGTGGTTAACCTGTTGTTTTTTACAAAAAAATGTTTATAATTAAAACATTTTCTTATGAAATGACGTCGTCATCGTTTCCATCCACTTGCAGTGACATTTTTTTATCCAATAAATCCACATATTATAAAAAAATTGATGTATGTACAATATGTGTGAGACGTAATTAACTTATGACATGATTAATCAATTCATAAATGAAAGTCACAGGCGCCATTTTTCATGTCACTCTCTTTGTGATTAATAATACATTATCATTATTTTTATACGAGTCTCATAAAAAAGTTTTATGGTTTTGCAAAGTGATAAATTTGTGTAGAAAAAAAAGTTTGTGAAAACATCGGCTAAATAATGTTCCCATCTTTCGCGATTATATGGAACACATGTTTAAAAGGTTTATGAGGTTCATCTAAATATATTATCTTTATGAAGGCATTATTTCAATAAGTAAATACGCTTTGTTATACAGGAAGATTCATGAGGAGCCGTACATACGCCTCCCTCCTATGAGGAATATTGAATGATCATTAATGCTGGTGTCCAAGGAAATGGCAGACCAGCTAGCTAGAGAAGGCTCTAGAAGAGTCTTCACAGGTCCGGAACCATTTTGTGGAATCACTGGCTAGTTAAGGAACACTAACTCAAATTGAGGCTGACACAAGAACACCTCCATACTAAGAGTTTATTGAATAAGTTAGACAAGGAACTCTCGTCCAGGCTGTTGTAACTGGGGACACTGTACCCTGAGGAAGCATCTGCACAGGACGGGACAAGTTAGTGAACCTATGTGCCGAAAATGTGAACTCTACAATGAAACACCTACTCACTTACTTTTCTTCTGTGACGGAAGCATTTTGGAGTGGAAATAATACAACCATCACAACTAATGAAGATCCTTCTAGATAAGCTTCTGGAATGGAAGTAGGCAGATAACATAGTGTAATGGTACAAGGATACAGTTCAAGTGCCTGAGCCCAACCCAAACTGTATGGTATGGTAGGCTGGTGTTACTTTATTCGAGTTTTAATAGGCTGATGTCAAAATATGTTGTTGGTACTTATATAGTCTACTCCCAGATATATTTTTTATTAATCTTTACAATATTTATTAATACATATTATTCATATGTACGAAAACATATACAACCTTGGCCACAAATTATAAAATAACTGGAAAGATTTATGTACTAATTCTTGAGAATAGTTTGTTTAAAGGTCTTCATCCTGTTTTCAAAAATTTCGGTTATCGCGAGAGGTTAGGTTAGGTTATTATTTACATATCATCTAAGTATTCTGTTGATAAAAAGTAAATATAGCTTCAAAATAATATTTCTATTTATATTCTTAACTCAAAAATACAAAATTTTTATTATCTGGAGCGCTTTTGTCGGTAGCGTTTATGCTGGGGACCTTTTGGCAAGAGCGCTTAAGTCGGGTACCCTACCTATTATAATTTTAAAGCCCTTTTTCATATTGTGCCGATTAAGGGTCTGTTTACTGTATGATGAGGGTTTTATGAACTTTAAATTAAATTAAATCCTTAAGACCAGACAACGAAATATCGTGAAATTTACTTTAGTAAGTTTGCAGTTTTCTGTCTGTACACTAGTTTTATTTATTCGTTTTATTACATCTATACACATGCTGAATTGGCAAATATGCATTTTGTGATCAACATCCAGAAACAAGCTTTAAAAAAATTGCCAATATCCTAAATATCAGTGGGTTTTTAAAGAGCAGCAGCAGGGCCTTTTCAGTAATTTTTTTGGAACAGTCTAGAAGGACCGTAGCTCTGTCCTCCTCCACCCATCATAATTTTATAATGACAAACACCCTGTATAATGGTTAAAATTTAATAGCCACGTTAAAATTATTCCACAGATAGGTACTTAGTACACTTTATTTTGAATATTGGTATTTTTATCACCTCTGATGAACTGTTAATGCTTCATAAAATTAATGTCCCATGTTAGTGTGTTAAGAAAGACATTAACAGCTTGGACTTAGAGCCAGTTTGGATTGAAGCAAATATTTTCGAAATATTCATTTTAGATAGTGAAGGTCATAATTACCAATTAGTGTAATAGTCCAATTATTTCTTTGATATGATTTAATTGTGGAATAAGACCGAAATAAAATGATAAGCAGCGGAAAGTTTCATAATTTTTGGACAGACTTTGTTTATTTAAAAAATCCAAAAGGGTGGATTAAATAGATTTCGTCTGGCCAAAATATTATTGTCGTTTTGTGTCTCAACAATATTTTTATTTCCCTTAAATTTTTAATTTAAAATAATGAACGATCCAACGGTGGAATTGAAATCTACAGGTGTTAAATATCATTAGTTTTATCGCAAAGTAAATATAAATAATGATAAACATTTAGATTAACTGTCGAGGAGATATATCTAAACAAATATTGGGAGTTGATAGAATTTTTTTTTCCAGATATATATAAAGAAACCACAACGTTTTCTGTATAATGAGG
The DNA here is from genome assembly GCA_910591685.1 of Galerucella tenella. Taxonomy (NCBI): domain Eukaryota; kingdom Metazoa; phylum Arthropoda; class Insecta; order Coleoptera; family Chrysomelidae; genus Galerucella; species Galerucella tenella. Next base: position 4,573 of record CAJUYH010001304.1, on the reverse strand, counting down.
TTTTCAAGTCATTGATTTTGAAGATGTAGATAATTCAAGAACCAAAACCGAAGAATTGAAGGGAAGTAGAAAAAAATACGGTGGGGCAGAGAGGGAAAAAGGAAAAGTTGTCCAAATTTTGCTATTTTGACATGGAGCTAATCTTAAATTTGATTAATAAAATCATCAGGATCGTATTCAGCCAAATTCAACAAGGCTAATAAATTAATAATTACCAGCTTCTTTTTTTACTTGACACACATTGCCACAAGGAAAGGTACGTCTGTATCCTATTTTGAATGTTATTCCTCCCGATTGATAGGTCACGCTTGCGCGTAATCTAGACATGAATCAAATTTCTTAAGTGAAAGATTAGGGTTAACGTTTGTAGTACAATTAAACGGTTCATTATTGTGGTATTTTGATTAAAATTGATCACAGATCTGCTTTTTTCCATTTTTCCAACGTAATATGGGCATTAACAATCGATGACGCACACCAAAATAGTTATTTATGTAATAAGGGCGAAAAGTGAGGAATCATTGTTCGAAAGCAAGGTTAATTGCTTGAGAACAATAATTCCACTTTTAGCTCGCAATACGTATGAAATTTTTTTTACAATCACTTGAATATACAGTGCTATTCAAAAGTCCCCTCCACCCCTCGTATCTTTTGAACGGCTACACTTACATTAATATCATTTGGAGGGTGAAAATAAAGTAAAAACACTCTCTGTATTGAAATGCTAACCAAATTTTGTTGAAAAAAATACGAATCATGAGGTAATTACACATATTAAGCAAAGTTTGAGCCCTTGTAAAGATTAAATATGGATTAACTGGAAAAACTAATTGATAAGAAGTCTAATTTGAAGCTTTATGACTATATAAAAATCTCAGAATCCTCAAATTACTTATCACCGTACAACTCCTTATTGAAATTCGGTTGCTACCACTAAAATATCGGATAAAAATCCATATCTCGCTTTTCTATCCTTCTATGACTGACATTGTCTCTCTGCTTCGGTAGTCGCGTGCTATTCCATTGTTGATACAACGCTCGCCGGTCTCGGCGGTCTCCCAGTTCAGTACTGACGAAGCTTATAGAGTAGTACGTGAACCAAAATCCGCTTGGACCGCTTGGCTACCTACATGTTGCGGAGCTTTCATATTTCTAATGAAATTTTCGTTATGTGAACTTAAACGTGAGGACGTAGGGAAACAAAAAAATATACAAAGCATAATTGTGCAAGGTCGAATTTGGTGGATGCCCCTTAAGAACTTAACAAAACAGCGATTTATTAGATTGTAAGAGATTTTCAGAAGGCAAAAACACTCCATAGCCAGGTTGCTCTATGATGTCACTGTCACTGCCACTGTCACTGTCAATACAATTATGTTTGTAGTATCGGTTGTTATGGGCAGCGAGCGTTTTGTAATTTTTTACGCTCGGCGAGCGTAAAGTAACTCTCCTCAATAAACGTTAACTTTTCGTTGTAAATGCCCTACTTTTCAATGTGATTGTAGAAAAAGGTTATTTTATGAACTCTAAACCCCATGTCTGTATAAAAAAAATGTATAAGCATAGCGTAGACAAAATCTTGTACGTTACACGTAAATAATTCTATCTAAATAAACACTAATTATGGTAAAATAAATGGGAGATTCAAGATAATTAAGTTATCTCTAATACAAACCTCCGGGCTAAACTACTTTATCTTTTCCAAGTTGAAAGTTAACTAGGGAGTTTTTCATTAAATCAACTTACGCCGAGATTGTATTGTCCTCTGCTCTCTTAATCTTAATTTAAGTTTGGATTAAGCGGCTTAATAAAATACCTACAGAGAAGGCATTAAGCCGATTGACTCTACATCAAAATTAAAAGTAACTTGATTCAGGAGATCGGCGTAAATTCAATAAGGAAGCTATTCTCATTCTCCATGAAACAGGACCGGTGTTTCTGATGTTTTGTAAAGAAAAAACAGGATTCTTTTGTATGTTCCTTGTGGTGTATTCATTATTCTTTTGGAGGGTATGAAGATTTTCAATCATTTACTCATCACAGTCACTTTTTGTATCGACATAAATTTTTGCTGCATAAAAATGGGAAATACAATAAAGAACATGGAAGAGGAGGGAAGAAGCAGAAGTCGACCAGAAAGTTGGCGAAGGAGATAATCCTCACGAAGCAACGACGACGAGGAGACAGAAGTATTGCCCATCAAGAAGATCCAGAAAGAACAGAAGAATGAAGCCGCACAAAAAACAAAAGAGAGGAAAGAATAAGGACATATATAGGCTAGGGATACAGACAGAAACTTTATGAAGAGGGGAGAAAATGGAACACAAACACTCCAAGAAAAGTGAGGAAAAGGAATTAAGAATCGTGATCCGAGGATTTAGAAACAACAAAGACATCGATAATGAAGGAGACGGTATCGGCAAAATCAGTCAAATACAGTCGAGTTTAGGCGAAAAATCCACTTCCCATCTACATAGTGCAAATATGGGTAGAAGAAAAAAGAAAAAATGAGAAAGATTCCAATGAATGACGTGGTGGGCGTGGATGCATCGCTGCTCCTAGAGGTGTGGTACATCCTGGAAAAAACAACCTTACTACAAGATGTGTATAGTTTGGCAAGTTTATCTGAAGCTACGGGGAATCGGTGAGAGGCGAGGAAACACCTGTCATAAACGTACAAATGGTGTACGGTCACTGAAAATACCAACGCCACTGGATAAATCAATATCAGTCAATTGACGAAGTGAGAGGGAAGAACACACGCACGCGCTTGCCAATAAGAAGTCAGCTTTCCATAAAAATCACAAATTATGTAATTCGGAGGGTGTGGTAATTATGGTTTTCGTACAACGCTGCCAGAGCTTGAAGAAGTCCATAACAAACTTGGAAAAGTGCTCATCTTTTAACATTCATAATTTGAAAAAAAAATGCTCATAGAAAAAATCCAAGGAAACAAGCACATTAAAGAATTAACTTTAATTACTTAGTAATGAATACCTACAACAGGATTATACAGGGGCATTTTCACGCTAAGGTGCCTTTCATAGCGACTTTACTACACACAAAACGGGCAACGGAAAGAAGGTGAAATATATAACATAGGGATAGACTCGAGGACAGAAGACTGAACAGATATACACTGAAACAGACATCCAACACTAAATTCTTCTTTTAGTCCTTTTCAAAAACTCCCATATTATTTGGTTTAGCTTAGGATTACGTGGATAGAGATATATAGAACGCTAGCTTGATTCGGAGGGAGCGGAATCCGTTTTTTCGTCAGATACTTAACTGCATCGTCATTATATAAACAGCCAAACATCCAGTGATTGATGTCATCAATATTGCCGTCGCAGTCACATAATTCCGTTTCACTCAGTTTGAATCTGTAGAAGTACGCATTTACGGTGGCATGATTGAAAATACATCTGACGAACTTGGTGTAGATGTTTCTATTGGGATAACTTCTTGTAGCAAGAGATTGAATGGGTAAAGCAGGATGGATCTTAATATTGTTAATAATAAAAAGTCCCTTTTCTAACTATTATTACTACATACTTAGCACTTTAGCTTTTTCATAGTTAAACGTAGCAATATCGAATGTTTTAGTTTAGACTGTAAAACTTGCCAAAGTATATGTGTGTGCTAATAACATTCAACTATTCTTATTCTTATTATTAAAGTTATGAATATGTTGAAACAGTAAAATATTGTCGGACAATGTTAAAGATTTCAGAAATATCAAATTAAACTTGGAAAAAGTACATCAAACTTTCCCAGACAAATCGAATGAAGTAGTATATTAAAAAACCAATTTGCCGTCTTTGCTCCCAAAGATCTGTTCATTTATCGGGTATCTCTGTCTGGTTGCTAGTACAAAGAAAGAAGATGTCGTATAAAAGCATTTCTTTTGATTTTACCACTTTTAAGAGGTATACATAATTTATTTTGGATAAAATGAAAGGGCCCATTAATGCTCTTGCTTTTACTTTACCTTATTTCTCCTATATATATATTTTTCATCTTTGGAATTATATTTTGTAGAAAAGATCGATACCATTGCATATGAACGTAATTCCTTTTTTATTCGACACCGGAAAATATATTCACGGCAAATTTTAGAATACGATATCAGTGGCAGAACAATGGTTATGGTAAAAGTGGAAAATATGCAAACATAATCCAATTATTAATGAATTTATTTTTAATTTGAGAAAACCGCAATTTGTCTCGGAATATTCTGGGTAATTCCAGGAATAAATCACGTTGTAGATCACATATAAAGCGCTCTATAAATAGCTAGTGAATTCCAAAAATTTATTCGTCCTAATTTATTAAGCGACTAGGTTCTTTTTCAGAACTCTCATGATTTTATTCCAGTCGCAAAATTTGGTATTCTGTAAGGTAGTCGCGTCGCAATTGCTGGTTGCTGTCAAGATGCACTTTTACGTCATAAAACTAGCGCCACTTGCAATTGGGTAGCAATCAACGTAACTTAAATTGTCTGTAAAATCAGCTGATGAACAAAAACAAATGTAAAAAATATTTAATATGCATGAAAAACCAAGGAAGC
>CAJUYH010001303.1:20733-50324 GCA_910591685.1 Galerucella tenella | reverse complement strand
TATATATATATATATATATATGTGTATATATGTATATCTATACGTCGGTTTGACTTGTTGTTATTGTTGAAGGTCGTGAAAACATTGATAGCCAGCAGTATGATTAGTGAAAGGTGTACAAAGTAAATGGTTATAGAACTAGACCAACGCGATTTATTTTTTCTATCTATTTTATCGCAATTTTAATAGTAAAAAAATGTTTAACAGACAATATTTTCTTTAAAATTGAATAAATTTAATAATTTGTATTCTTACTTAATTGTCCAACTTGTTGATTGTACGCATCAACGTTCATCACACTTTGTTTCACAGAATTTTGAATTTGGTTATTTAAATTTTGTACATTTGTCTGAATATTTTTGTTCAATTGATCGATTGAACCCATCAAATTATCCAGCCAATTTTGATTTAAAAATTGTCCTTGAGCTACACTGGAAACATTAAATGATATTAATGTTTTCATTCATTGCAAAAAATAACACATGATCTATTTGAATTATATTTGTTATAACACTTACGTTATAAATGCTACTAAAATAATTATAAACTTCATTTTTAATAGAACAAATTGGAACATATACCACAAACAAAATGATAAAATATCAATCGGTTCTACAATATTGAATTGAAAGTACACGCGCGATTCAATGCAACTCAATGCTGTAACGTATCAAACAGGTCAATTTCACCACAGCGACTAACTTCAATACGTCGCACAACAAATATATTATAATACCACTCTCTCACCAACAGTTACGCTGAATCGTTCACACTCTGACACTTACTTGTCGTCAGCGTTCATGTGTACACACATATACACGCAGTAAATTATTGTTTGATAAATGAATCAGAAATTACGAACAAGTTTATCAATATATGAATGGAGCAATAGTCCTATAATTTATACTCGATCTATCGAGCTCAAAATTCGTCATCTAACTAACGAACCTTCATTTCAAGTTCAGTTTATATCCGGTAACAAATTATCGCCATCCTTATCCTTCTCATAATTCATTGACTATTCTTATCGTATTTTAAATTTTAGGCTGCATTATTAAGTGCCGGATTATCCCAATGACTTATACTATTATCGCAATATTTATTTTCTATATAGCATTTCAATTCCACGACACTGAGTCCAGACTCATTAGCAACTCTAGAAAATTCTAGCATACACCTTTTATTATATTACGCATGAGAGCGTATGAAATTGAATTGACTCATACACTCGAACAATGAGTTCTTATCTCTATTCGAAGCGAGACAAATATGAAGAGATAAAATTGGAAGAATATTATGAAAAGAATTGAAATATAGAATATGAAAAGGATTTTCGTACAATGTCTTTCGGTGATGAAGAGAATAATGAAATTTAATAGATAAATAGATATTTTTAACAGACCGGTTGAATTTCGTTTGTTTATTCTTTTCATAGGTAGCTGCAAGAATTACCGTTAGCAATTAGTCAAGATTACTAATGCGGTATATTTTAGTTTTCCAATAGAGGCCATGGCATATATCACACCGCGGCTATATGTGTTGATGTCGTATACCTATCGGCGCGGCATCGCCTTCTTACATCATCATCTCTGATCTTCTGACATTCTTATACATATATACTTATAATATATTAGTATATGTAAAGAAAATATACACATTCATGATAATTTTCCTCGTCTTCTTTTGATCGTGCTGGCGCACCCTAATTGTTGGATCCGTGGGTCATTCCCGGTAACGAGCAACGCCTGATTATTGACGTCAACACTGTAATTGGTGTCTTGAAGAAAGAGATTCCATAAAGGAAAAAAAAAAAGGAGGATGTGGGGGTAAGAGAAATAAAAACTGAATTTTGGGTATTATCACAAAGTTGTTGAATGCAAACGTTAAATGTGAATGCTCTTGAGGGAGTATATGTTCAAAGGGAAAAACAATTGGGGAGCATTTTGTATTGGTTTTTCTTTTTTTTCCCTTTCCCTTCTCTTCATGTCATGCTGACGTAATGTGTTGCTGAGAGTAGAGCTCGAGAAAAATATATAAGGTCAAACGCACAGAGGACTGTTGAAAAAGTTAGCTTGCGAAAAAAAAAAAAATTGGTCAGGGACTTTTTTTTTTTCTATTTTCACCTTTCACTATTATTACCCTCTCTTTGTTCAGTTTTATCACTGTACTTACACCGCAAAAATTCACGATACTACATTGTGTATATACAATATTCGTAAAGTGTCTTGTCATGAGTTCCCAACTGTATTACATACTTTACTGCTGCATCAGCATATGTTTTAAACAAATATGTCTCTATGTAAATGAAAAATAAGTGGCAATAAAACAACGTAAAAAAAAAACCAAAGGAATATGTAAAAATATTTTAATAGTGTAAAATTAATTTTAAATATTTATTATTCATATTAAAATTATTTGTGATGATATGGTGGAGAGTATTGCCATATATTTCCAACGCTACTGAATATATTTTATGCAAACTGACGTTTTTATTTTGTTCTACTATATATTTTCAAGTAAATGGTGAGGCCCTGCGGCTTCCCCACTTTTTGCTCCCTATATTCTCATCTGTCTCGAATATATCCATATATCTGTATTTTTTTTTGTTCTAAATAAAGACTATACGTTCATTTCAAACCATCAGATCAATCTTCTGCTCCGTAGCAGAGGGAGAATGAGCGCGTTGGTGCAAGCAAATGAAGAAGACACAAATAGAAGAGTGGATAAATAAAAAAAAAATTGAAGGGAAATAAAAAATAATACTCTATTCATTCGCTGCAGTTGAGCCTGACTGAAACGATTTCATAGCTTAATTTTGATTTTTCTGCAACATGACAACCGAAAGATTGATAAACGACGGTAAAATAAAAATATAGATTTACATAAATAAAAATAAATAAAGTAAAGAAATAAAAACAATAAAAGAATACGTTGTAAAAATATTGAAAATAAAACCTCTAAATAATATTTTTTTTATTTCCTCACACACACACACACAGATTACTATCACATTATGAAAATAATATTGCATTGCTAAACATACAAAAATAAAAAACAAATATAAAATTGAAAATAAACTGTTTGAAACCTACATACGAAATTAAAAAATAAAACAAAAAGTTTTCTTCTTCTCGAAACACTAAATAGAAAATTAAATATTTTAAAAACTCTCAAAGACAGAGTTTACTATTTGTCCATCATCTAGACCATGGACCCGGAAGGATTTCAATTTGAGTAGTGACCGTAAAATGCATCAAAACATGGCACTTTAGGTGGTGCGTTGCACAACATAGACATAAAAATTATATGTGTATCGGTATGTCTATAGATTACCTGTGGAAGTTTTTGGAAAGAAGGTGAAAGAACGAGGGAGTTTTTAGGTAGTATTATATGTATAGTTATCTAGATAGGAGCGTGTAGTCTGCGGGTGAAGAGACGAAGATTGTTGTTGACCCGGTGGGCAAAACAGGTTTCAAGTTCTCTCTCACTAGAGGCCACACAGCCTCAACATGAATACATATATATATGTTTTTCGCTTGCTCCATGAAAGTATATGTATGTAAACTGAAAGTAGGATGAAGAAGGAGATGAAGAAGATGGAAAAAAAAAAAATAAATAAAAAGATCAGGAAAAAAAAAAAGAAAAACAAGAAAGAATATGGGGAAGGTCGAGCGCGATTATTCTGTCCTTGGGGAATTGATCCTCTTCCTTCTCTTTTCGCCTGTTCATTTTTCGTGTCCAAACTTTTGCAGATATTTAACCCCATAGTGTATCGCAGGTAGCTAAGTATTGATAAATGTTTATTATGAAAATTCTATATCATCAAAATAATTTTTATATTGGAGTAGTATCAATAATTTTTCATCTTTCCAAAAATTTCTGAATGAAATTTCAAGTAATTCTTTCTATATCTTTTTTTTTTTGAGCTGAATAAATTGGGAACTATGGGAAATGTTGGTGATGCGCTGACAGTATATGGAACATATCGTTAATCATGCATAATGTCAATGTGTGTGCTTCATCCATATCACTTTAGTGCCTCGCCTACACATGAAATTGTAGATATATGTATACATATAGTTAGGTGTAGAGGTATTGAGTATAGGGAGAGGTATGTCAGGAAGATTTTATATGATATTCAACCCGCCTCATTGGAGTCTTTCGACCGATACACACACACACACACACACATGCACACACATACAGAAAAACTCACGATGTTGAGTGGCGACGATATGTTTGAAATGATATTGAGATGATGATGATGATGATAATGATGCATCAAACTTGAACGTGAAACTCGGGGATATATTCGTGTTGTTTGATTGGAAAGGAGGAGCATCAGTAAATATACAACATGAGACAGAATAAAAATAAAATTGGTTTTTTTTTAATATTAAAATGAAAGAAAAAAAAAAATAAGTAATATACCAAATTGAAAGAATTAATGTTGATATTAAAATGATGTGACTGAAAAATATTTTTGCATAATATAAACATTAAGTCAGTAGTCATCAGGATTTATTTATTTTTATTTTGGTATTGTTTTTATTTTTTTGGTTAAGTCTGCAGACGTGAAATGTACTTTTTATTTTTAGGTCAAACTATTTTTGGCAATGTACATTTCATGGTGACACTTGATGGCGTAACGCCACAGGAGGTTTCCCAAGGGACGTTTAGCTTTACTGCTCCTCTATATACTGTATCCACTTGACAGTAGACAACGGCGACGTCGACGCAAAGTGTCGACGGGGGTTTTTTTTTTTTTTTTTCCCAAGGGGGGGAAAACGAAGGGGGAGGAAGAAAAAAAAAAAAAAAGAAGAACAAAAAAAAAAAAAAAAAGGCGAAGAAAAAGAGAAAATCCATGTGTCGCCTAGTGCTATTGTTCAACGAATTCGAGGGTTATGGGTCTGTGATTGGTGTCTGTCGACCTGGCATCTCACGATAGACGTCACTTTACAATGCTTTTAAACCCATTGCCATTGTTCCTAATGGCATGTTTTTATCTTATCCTCAAAACTCCAAACGCCAATGAAATGCACTTATCGTGATTGCTTTTAACTATATCAGTTAATTGTCATAAATATATCATTGAGCATTGGTACTAAATAAACGTATACATTATAGCATCATTAGAGTTATTTGCTTCGTGCAATTCAATTTTAATGATCTTTCATATATACCCTACTTGACGATATTGATTTGTATATATAGTATTATATACAAAAAATATATATGGATAAATAAATTTTCATTTCTCCATTTGCATTTTGTCCTTTAGTTTTTAATTATTTCTTCACTTTAGTTATTTACTCATTTACACGAAATTTTAAACATAATTTTGCTAGATTTACGTATCAAGTATATATATATATACACACACAATGTATATAAGTACATGGATTCCCTTTTATTTCATCAGTTTATTTCATTTTATTGTATTTTTTGCGCTTTATATGGACCCATGTCTTTCAAAAACATTTTTTTTTTATATTTCAACCTTTATAATTTATCTTTTTTCCTTTTCTCTTAGCCATCCCCCTTTACCTTTTCATTCCGACATTTTCAAATAAAAATAATTCCATATTATTATTATTATTATTAATTTTAATTGAAACATCTTTGATTCCGCCTGAATAGCTGTATATAATTGACGCGAACATTGAAAATTCAATGACATAACTATAAATATTTAAATGTTTCTATTGATAATCATGAGTTGTGGTAATGCGATGAATTTTTATTTTGCATACATATTATTCCAGTTTTATTTTCTCGATACTATTTTATTGACTAATTGGCGTGTGAGGGGATGGAATATTGGTAATAGGGAGATGTGGGTAGTAGGAGGGGGGCGTCGGGGAACAATAAACATGTTATAGGTATATGTATTTATATTTATCGAATAAATAGATGATGTGGAAGAAGGAATAGAGACGGTAGGCTGTCGACTGGCGCCAATCTGGCGGTCGTTGTTGGAAACGTTGGGAGCGGCCTTCCACCGCCGGGTTTACTAATACCGAGCGGCGGGAGACCTCTACGAGTGCAAGGGGAGCTCACGCGATACTTGGCTTGGTCGCAGCTTGTGTCTGGATATTCAGTCAGTACCTAACTACGGTACCTAACCTAACGGCGAGAGCTGTGTCCTATTCCACTCTCTATATCTCCTCGTGCGTTTAAATACAAATATACTGTCGCGCGCCAATTCAAAACATAAACAATAATTTACCATAGATAAAAAATGAAATATTGTATGGTACTATCGTATATAATATATATGTGTGTATATAAAATAGAATAGTTTGATACAATTTTTACAGTGATTTTGATGAAATTAAATTTATTGTTTACTTATGTCTAGTGCGAAGAACATTTGTGTGGGAGTTGATTTTTAATATTTTTACTTTTCGTTTGATGGTTATTTTCCGTTTTTCTTAGTATATGTATGTGTGAGACGTTAGTAAACAGTATTGTTGCTATTTAATATACACGTGGTAACTCTTTACTGCCACCACTACCACCAGCAGTATCGACACTAATACAATGGCACTACTATACATGAAATAATCAAACATTGTTTACTTTGCTGTGAATCGAACATCGACCTTTAATATATACAATCGTCAATTAAATATAAAACTTTTAGTTTGCTTCCGTACGGGGTTATAAGTGCATCAGACTTACTGCAACCATGTGCATTATTTTGATGATAACGAGTCTATCAACGAAGAAGACATTGGCGTCCTAATTTTTTTTTATTCTTCGCATGTAAGTCAATTATTTTTTCTTTCACATCATATCAATAAAGATTATTATTATTTTTTTCCCCTTTAATTTTATTTCCTCTATTCAATTCCTCTTGGTTAATTGCGTCATTATATATTAAACACATTGCTACAAATTGACTTGCTCCAAATTCATACTTGAAATAGAACAAAAAAAAAAACGAATATTATTTCAATGCAACTCTATTTCAATTCATATTTCATTCATTGTCAATTTAATCTTGGCAATTCTTCATGAATGCAAGTAATCATTCAAATAGTCAAAGTATTTTCTCTGCTATTCTCTTTACAATATCTTTCCGTCCATTATATTAATAATAATATTTATGATCCATTATTGTTTCAAATCGGTGTCAATGCACAGAAGTACGAAGGTCGTATTTGAAATAATAATTTATATACCGCAAACATATAATGGAAAATAAAAAGAGTAAAACGTAAATAAATATCAAATAAATATAATACAACATGACTGACAATTTAATTGTATAAATAGTCCTGTTAATTTAGATCCTTGAATTATCGTATTATGCATGTATATGTAAACAAATATATATATGTATATGTAGCAATAATTCACACTTTGTGAACACCGGAAATTAAATGCACACCTCTATATATATATATATATATATATAAGGTCAATGAGGCTTGACGGACACGCCTGACTCCCAATTCAATTTTTTATCCACACTTCAGAACAATTTTTCACTGTTTGTTCGTATTAAATTCCAATTATTAAATATACCAATAAAAAAATAAAATAAAATACAAAACAACAATATAATAATGAGAACAATGAGAGGACGAAGTAAATGGTGACAATTCGTTGGATCAAAAAACGTTTGATGAAATACGACATCATGAAGAATGGTCTTTTTCTCTCTTCACTCTCTTGAAGTTTTCATTTTTGTTTTTTTCACTCGCTGTCTTTTTCTTTGCGCTCTTGCTCGCCGCGAAGACACATGAATTATTTATTGTGGCGTGTCTGACGACGATCCGAGTTCGTTCCGTCCACACAACACTGTACCTATATATTTAAACACATATACACACGTATATAGAAAAAGAGAATAGGATGTTAGGAAGAGAGTCGCTTGATCACGATTTTATGATACTCAAACTGTACATTTGTCCTGTGTCTTCCACACAAGTCGTGTATCATGCGCGCTCTTTCGCTTCATTTCTTCTTCTCGATCCACACTTGAACACTACATACATACATACATAATATATACACAATATATATATATATATATTGTGTATAGATACCAACCATTTAATAACAATAATATCAAGCGTTTGGATCGCGTTAATTGGTACTACAGATTGACACGCGTGGTGTGATTTAAGTGTATTGAAGTTAACCGTACAACACTCATGAAGGTCGCAAACTCAATTTACTAAGTATATTTATATATATATATATATATATATATATATATTTGTGTGTTCTCACCAATGACTCAGAAGTTCTTTTTTTCATTTACACATAATAAATCCAAAGTGATTGATCGAAAAGTAGAATAAACAACATTTAATTATTCTACAAAATTTTTTTTCGTACTTTGGCAATTAAATAAAATTGGAATTTATTCGATACTTCAACTAACAACTATTATATTCATTGCAAGGAAGTCTTATCGGTGGTGAAGATACACCTGATATGACACACACCTCAATGACGAATTTCGTAATCGTCGAGAATATGATGGGCAAAAAAAAAATATATTATATATTCATTGAAGTGTAAAATGAGACAAGTGTATACCCGGAAATATCGTGTGTGCACATTAGCACACACGCGCTTCAATATATATGTATATATATATATATGGTCATGTATATGTATGAACACGGGGTTTCTCTGCATCGATAATTCGATCTTACTTGGTATATTATACATGTGGCCACCCTGGATCGAAATCCAATTAGGCCTCTCGTTGATAATTCAAGCCGATGACTGTGCCGCCAATGTGCGCACTTTGAACGATGCACAGCCGAGTGAAAATATATCTGCATGTATTGAAGCAACCAGGAACCAAATGGTTGCTGCAATACCTCCCCCATTGTTGCATATATATATATATCCTGTATGCATACACATACACATACACACACGCTTTTATTCTTCTTCTATTATTATTCCTATTTTTTTTTTCTTTCTGTTTTCTTTTTCCTTTTGGGTCTTTCATTCTTGCTCTTTTCCGTTTTCAACCTCACCTTTCCTCCTTTTCTTTTCAAAGTGCACAGCCCCTTGTGCTCTCCGTCGCACACTTTCAATACCATTGTCACACAGGTATATATATATTTGGTTTTACGTGTGCATTAGAAGAAAAAAAAAAAAAAGAAGGAAATCGGGACAAAATGGTTTGAGCTCACGTGTTAAATATATGCAAGGAGTTAAAGATACAAAGTAGACGAAAAAATAAATGACATTTTTTTATATTTTAAATTGATGGATGGTACAATAATTTTATTTGACCCTTTGTACATACAAAATATCCGCGCTCTCATGCGCATGCAATCGCAAAATTTCAAAAGCCTGTACCCACACACGATTCTCAACGGGGTATTATATGTTCATGTTCATGACACGATTAAACATTCACGCTACTACCCATCGTATGTGTACTTATATGTACAAGTGTTTCCGGATCAGTTTATCAATACATATTCATTTTATTTATGTTCTTTTCTCCCCATTTTTTTTTTGCAGTCTCTCGTCTATTTTTAAATTATTATAATTTCTTTCTCTCTCTATCGCTCTTTCATTTCTACCTGCAAATAAATGTTTCAAAATAATTTGTACGATAATCATTTTAACTTTTATATATGACAGTGATGGCAATTTTCAGCTGAGAAAATATTGGTATAGATGAAAAAAAAAAATTCGAGAAAATTAGAGAGATATTTATGTCTTGCCACGTTTGAAAGTTACAAATATATATATATATGTATTTGTTATATATGAATTTATACATGTATGTGTGTGTGTATAGAAAGAAGTAAACGACCTTCTCGAATAATTCTAAATGATTTGTCGAGTATTTGTTCTTTCTGTTATTTTTTTTTTCTTCATTTTCTTTCATTCGTTTTACTTTGAAGTTGACATGCAAATACACATGTGTTGTGTCCGTGTATGTGTGTGTGTGTGTGTGTGAGTGTGGTCTCTGTATATTACCTAATGGCACTTTTTAAAATCTGAAATATATATTTATCGGATAAGCAGTGGTCATAGTTAATGTTATAAAGAATGCACGTCATCAGCTTCTGTTTGGTGTGTGAGAAAAAATTGTATGTGAATATATGAAAAAATCTGTTGAATAGCTGAGGTCTAAACTTAATCCCAATGTAACTTTAGAATCGTCTTATTGCCTCATACAATGTCGTCTGAATATCTACACGTAGGTATATAAAATTATTTCATCGACGTCCGCATAACTAAATTTAATAAAAAAATACAAAAAGAAAAATATCATCAATAAAATTACGAAAATTTGTTTATATACCTTACATTAAATAAATTTCTATGAGACACCGATGATTAATTATATTACATGAATTGAAAGTAAATAGATTTGAATTAAATATTAAAATAATATAAAATATTTGAAACATTTTTATTTATTCCAACGACTCGAGTTTGTACAATATATTTGTATATATACTTGTAATTATTATTATTATTTTTTTTTTCAAATGCCTTTGAAAAAAATGTTTAAAGAAATGAAACGATAATGAAATGACAATTTGATAAGTGGACGAAGTTCCTTTTACATAAATGGTCATCATATTATTTACTATTATAAGCCCACATATACGTATATGTAATCATTTGTTTAAATGACCATTTAATTTTATGTTGTTGTTCACTTATTTTTTTTTTTTCATTCAGATTTGCTTTATTCTTTCCATACTCATCATACCGAATCACTAAAATTCCACATCATCACACAACTGATCCGAGATTAAGTTTATACGTTTATATAAATGTACAGATATACATAACGTAAATAAAATACATATCTATATCTATATATCCTTGCCTCTTACGTTGATGTAGCTTAATTTGCAAGCGGTCGTAAACCCTCTCATCCTCTTCATATCTTAAAAGTGTTTTATTTGTGACAGCATCAAGTCCAAGATGATCATCCGCAGGCGATTCTTATTTCTCGCCTTTTGACTTACTCTCTATATTTCCCTTCATCTTTACTTACTTATTTTTCTTCTTATTATTATTATTTTTTTTCATCTTGTCTGATTGCCGCTTATCATCGAGATTAAAGCAACACCGAGCGAATCTCACCTCACTTTACATATATATATATATATATGCCGACCATGCATCGTCGTCGACCCCGTGATAGTTCTCTTTTATGTTATTTTTTTACTTATGCGCTCATCTTTTCTTTATATTCTTTTATTTTTTTTCGCTCTCCCTTTGCCTTTTTTACGATCCGCCATCTTATATATGTGTAGTATATACATATATGGTATAGTATTGTATATCGTATAATATATATATATATAGTTATATAAAGATGAAAACCAGTTTTTCGACGCGGGCACCCACGCCCGGCAGCTTTGCCCTGTGTATGTGTGTGTGTGTGACCGCACGGCGCATTTTAAATTTTCGAAGGTCGAACCCGCGGCAGGGTCGAATATGAAACTAAAGAAAAAAAAAAATGAAAAAAAATATTGCAAGAATATATCTAAGAAGAGAACAAAAAGGAATGAAGTAGCGAGAAAAAGGGAGAGAGTGAAAGACAGAAAAAATGAAACAAGGAAAAGAAAATAAAAAATAAAAAATAAAAAAAAAAAGGAATAGACCCGCTAACACACATGGTCCACATCTGGAGTTTGCGCACGCGTCTGACACCATGCGATTCGATGTGGTAGCAATAGAGAAAAAAATAAGAACAAAAAAAAGGAAAATTTTTTTTTTAAGTATAGTGTGAAAGATCTTAAAAGATATAGAAATACAAAATGAATAATTTTTTATTTGTATTTAATTATTTTTATACTTTAAATCATCTCGTTCATTCTTGTCCACGCATCATCATCATCATCATCATCATCATCATCATCATTATAAAATTGTAAACATAATCTTCAAAGTAGATAACTTATCTCAAAAGAAGAACATATATTTCGCTATCGCTTTCGCGCGTTTCTATAATGAGACAAAGTAATGCGCGACTCAATCAAAAGCCTCTTAATGCCAACAAATAAAATTACAATTACTGTTCATCTCACCTACTTGCTCACAAGTGAAAGATATTTAATCCTGAATCATTCAGCGACCATCACCATCGAAACAAAAAAATAAATAAATAAAAAAAAAAATAAAAATTGTAATTAAACATAAGCATTTATTATATATTAATGCAATGTAGAAAGTTACCACTCGAAAATTTTCTAAGAAATCGTCACGTTAAACAATTTTACCTTCTTCATCCTGTATTATATATATGTATTTACAAACTCATCTTATCTTAGAGCATCACTTTTTCTTATTTCCGTCTGTCGCTTCCTTTCTCTCCTTCGCCTTTACCTCCGTCTCTGTCTTTCATTGGTCGTCGTGTCCGTTCACTCAACATACATACAGGATTCACAACGACGCGTCGACGAGCTCTGCAGCCGCAAGGATCCCGTATAAGGTGATGGCCTACTACCTCGTCGTCGTTCCGTTTGCTTGTGTGCACGCACACCACTATATAATACGAGCTCACTTCACGTTTGTCCCGATAACTTGGATGCGGCCACCTTGGCCATGTTACAAATACACACTCAACACTATCACATCGTTATATATGCATTGTATTTTATTTAGTCTGCGGCGGCAGCGGTGGCGGACAACCATCAGCCTCCTGATGCCTATTCTGAGTATTCGTTTAGTCGTTTTCATCCACGCCACACTCTTAACATAACAGTCTTTCTACCATCCACACATTTTGCTTATTATTACCTGGTGGCTATTTTGTACCAGCGTTAAATAAAATCCACTCGTATGTGTAATATAGTTTTTGCAAGGAGACTTCTGACACCGTTCACATGTGAATCTTCTATATATATATATAAATATGTATGTGTATTTATGTACCTGAAGCTTCCTTCATTCATTATGTCTCAACACCTTCGTCCTTTTATTATTTTTTTCCTTTTCTCTTTATTATTTTTATTTTATCATCTTTTCCCCCTCTCTGTTCTTGTTGATATTCACCTGTGAGTGCACTGCGTCGTGTACTGGATTTTTATTTTTAAATAAGAGCAGTGGCAGTAGTGGTGATGGTATTGTAAAGGAACAAGAAGAGGATAAAGGAGTGTAAAAAGAAAGGGTACTTTCTCGCCTGCGGCAAGGCAACCGCAGAATATATCTAAGCTGATGTGTTGCTACTTATACTTCTTCCGTAGAGAAACGATCGCTTTCCATAAGACACATAATTGACATTGCTTTTAAAAGTCGTCTGAATATATATATATATATATATATATAATTTTTTTTAAATATTAAATATTATTATTATACTGTGATTTAATTTTTTTTTGTCGGTCAAGTGTGTGATGGAATCAGGCTTTCACATGAATACATTGTATGATTATCCTATTATATATAAAGTGAAGAGTGATTGGAAATGGTATTCAGTGTTGGCTTTGAAGGTGTCATAAATTTTTAATAACAAATAAAATATGTATGTATAATTTTTTTTTTTTTTTTTTTTTTTTCATTTTTTTCTCTTCTGATTAAATTTGAAGTAACTGCTCACTATATTATATTACTTAAAATATTTACAGTGTCTTTACTGATATGGAATAAATAATTTATTGCATATATATTTTCTACTAAATGAAATCTTGAGTGAGCATCGTGATTATGCGTGGATACTTCACGGTGTTAACCCCAAGAGGTCGCATTGACGTTATATTCCCATAACTGCAGATATAACCGGTACAACTTTACTGTCTCCCTCACGCGTTCGCTTCTTTTACCATATCTCAATATATATTTCTCTCATACATTTTTATACCATACAAGTACACAACTCGGGTTAATTGAATCGTCCTCTTTCGTTTCCCCCTGACATTTAATTTGAGGTGGGAAAACGCGGTAAATTTAATTCAATTCTCTTGACGATTCACGTCTCACCATAGAGCAATATAAAACTTTAACGATACAATTTTATTTATATTATTTCATTTTTAATTTCTACATTTTGTTTGTCGCTTTTATTTTGAATTTAATGTGAACAATTTGTATTTAGATTATCTTATTACATTTGTGTTATATCATCTATCGCAAATAATATTTTATTACAATTTTTGCCCGTGTGTACTTTGTAATATTTCTCCTCTTCGCCACATAGATATATCTTTTTCTTCTTAATAATAACTGATATACCATTGAGGATAATTAAATAACGCCACGATATCAAATACGTATGTGGCGCACTTGAGATATCTCCGCTTTGAGCGTCTCTCTCTTTGATAAAATTTTGTTGAAACAACACCTGTATTCGTTTCACAGTTCGTCATGTTGTTATTTATATTTTTCGTTTCATTCCGTTTTATCACATAATATTTTATATCGTTTATGTTATTCGATAGTGGCAATTGTTGCGCATCGATAAGACCTTGATATCAGTACAGACTACAGAACAACGACGAGCTTAAAAAAAAAAATATTATACGCATTATATTGATTTTTATATTTTACGACGCATGTGAAAGAACAGAATTTCGCAGAGGCCCATCATAGCTTAAGGGACTAAAGAAGAAGTAAAAAAGGGAGGCGGTGAACATGCCCAATTATATATATATATATAGTGAATGGGTTCCTTTGTAAACGCACTCTACTGACTACTCACTCAACCGCACGTGCGCAGCCTCAACAGAACCATATACACATATGCATTGAATATGTCTGTGAATATTCACCAGGCCATACGTGAAATTATTCCTCCAAGATGGGTTTAACATCGGTGCACCGTACCCTGACCCATTTTGTTCGTATATTGTTTTTGTATTTCATATATATTTTTTTTCTTCTTTTTTTTTGCGTCTACGTTCAAGTCGGACGGGAATTGAAATAAAAGAAATTTCGAACAATGGTATAAAGCTGCGCACGCTTTTCTTAGTTCCGTTTTTTATTCTCTCGTTGCCTGTGGCCTTTGAGATGATTTTTTTTTATTTATTTATTATTTTTTTTTTTTTTCGTTTAAAATATATATTACTATGGTGCACTGTATATATTTTTACAAGACTTGGGGGCACGAGAACAGAGAGATGAGAAGAAACGAAAAAAAAAATAAATCATAAAAAAATTATCGACCAATAGCAAAAAACATTTCTTGAAGGTATATCGCGTGTGCGCCCCTCGAGCAACGACACGACGCCAAGTGGGTTACAATACCTTTCTCTTTCTTCGCCCTCTTCTTCGACAATAGGAGGAATTAATGAAGGGACTACATCACTGTTACTTTTATATTATATAGCTAGTCATTTAACGCCCCGTGAAAGATCGGAAGAACAAAAAAAAAATGAACTCGAAGAGAAACAAAAAGTACATAATATTTTATCATTCTCTCTCTCTCTCTCTCTCTCTCTATTATTTATTTCTCACTCTGTAAAATAAATTTTTCTCTTCTGTTTATATTTTTTATTTCATTATATATCACGATAATATTAAAATCAATATTAGATAATGATATTGATACGTTTCTCCGTTTGTTTGTTTCAAAGTTTTATCGATTGATGATGCGGATTATAAAAATCGAGGTTGAAAGTTGCTTTGAGGTTAGATAATGTTAACATGAAATAAACGAGAGATAAGAGAACATAAGTCATCATAATTCCGTATGAGTATTTACTATCTGAGTTGTGTTTCACTGCATTAATTATTGCCGCATCGTGTTGGAGATCCGGCTTGAAACATATATCTACAGTATATGTATACAATATATAAACATATCTCGATTGGATCGAAGGCTGGTGCTATTCAAGATGGGACTGTGAAACACTGAGATTTATCACACTTGTATTCATTTTACTGCAGCACGAAAATTCTAAACATATCTATCGATATCTATATATATATATATATACCTAGATGTGTGCGTGTGTATTTGTATTGATGACGCCGCAAACATTGCGGAAATATCCTCTACAAGGACTTAGTCGTGGAATTGATGATTTAATCCCAGATGGGTTATTGAAATACTGCGAGTGGAGTATTGAGAGAGAGACTGCTTGTCGCCACGAGCGCGCAGGGTTTCTTATCAGCCAGAGTTATATATATATATGTATATACATTTATTTATTTCTTTTTTTTCATCTTTTATTGTACATACATGTATACACATATACTGTTCTCGCACCATTGGCGTCGCGTGAATCATTCGCTGTAGGCCGCGTCGTAAACTCAGGAACGCTGCGAGGAATTATTGAAGAAATAATAAGAAATAATAGGAGCATACAATAAAAAAAAAAATTGTATTATGCGAATTGTATATACAACCTGTGCACATATGTGTATAACATTTGAGTTTACACAGTGAGTGATTAAAAAAATTTTTCCTTCGCGTTTCACAAAATAGAAAATAATTGTAATAATAATAATTTTTATTCAACAACAAATTTGTGCAATTTGACACTTGGAAATGTATAAAATTGATTAACTCGATTGAAAATAAAAATGAGCGTTGCAGTTTACTGAATTATTTAATTTACCATTGAATTAATTATTTATTTTATTATTATTTGTGAATGTAAAGAAAGAAAAAAAATGATTTCGTTTTAAATAGCAATAAATAATAATTAATTGTTTGTATGCGTCATTGAGATGTTGGTGGTTTTGTATATTGGACCGCCCATGAAGAAGTAAATTCGTGATCGTTTTGACATTATCGCTGTCAATGTATATATAGGGTGTACATATAAAAGATGATGCACACAGTACATTTGGCGAATGCCCAAACAACAATTTTAATATTCATCACTTGAAATAGTGAGTGGAGAATGGAGAGAAGAAGAAGGAAGTGTATAGAAGAAGAGAATAAGACTGAGTTCATATTATACCAACGTTCTTTGTATATATATATATACATACATACAGAGTGAGTGCAACCGAGCGAAAAAGAGAAAAGAGAAGACGGTTACATTACTCGAGAAACGTCTCTCTGTCGACCCACCACAGACTGGTCGACGATTCGCCATTGAGAGGATCAACGACCAAACGAAAATAAAAAGGAAAAAAAAAAGCGATAAATAAAAAAAAACTAAATAATTAAATAAAAATAAACGAGAGCGAGAACAAGAAAAAGGGAGAAAATAATTTTATCGATACACCCTTTGCCATCACCGGAAATTAACTCCATGAAAGAAATGTCACTGTATATATATATATATATATATATATATATATATATATATCCACAGGCACCATCATCAGGTTTCTCATTTCTGAATCAATCGTTTGTTGAGCAGCTTGATGCACATTCAAACGCATTAATATATATTTTTTGCTACGTCTCCCCCTACGAAATTTTTCCATGACAATTTAACGATGGAATAACAAATAAAAATAAATAAATACAAAAATTCTCTCAATGATGCAACAACACATACACACATACAATCAATTGTATTATATTACATATGTATACATATCTATATAGAACATTGATTGTGAAAAGAATTAAATGTATGCTGGTAAGCGCACGACTCGTTGTGTGTACTAAGAAATCACGTTTAGCTGGAAAACATGCGAGCTAACAAGTACGACTACTGCGCGTCGGCAGGATAAACACGAACAGGCGTATGTACGTGAAGAGTAGAGAGCATAGGTATACCAGTTGCCGATGAGAGCAATCGAGAGAGCAATACTGATAGAGTGTGGTAGAGAGAGAGAGAGAGAGGATTGTTGGGAGGGTGTGCGCGTGCACGAAACTGAGAGAGAAAGATAGTGAGAAGTGTATATAAAGCCAAAGGCATACTCCATCATTCGCTTATCGAGTATATTAGCACGTCGGCTCGTAAGCGACTAACTCTCTTCTTATACTTCGTGCGAATGATGAAAAAATATATATAAATGAATGAAATAATGTGTATATATATATATATGGATAGAGATATATGTTATGTGTGTATAGGGAAGGGGAAGAAGAAGGAAAAGGTGAAGATGAAACTCACGAATTGAAATTACTGGTGATTCTATATGGCTTCTTGCTCACCTTATTGAAGTTGTTGGAGTTGTTGTGTGTAATTCTATAATGATTATGGGTCGTGGACTTGGTTGTTTCCGCAGTGTTTCTTGGAATTTTCATATGTAATGAGAGAATATAGGTGTATGTGTATGGTGTGAGTATGGTTGAATGGAAAATTTAAATAAAATGTGAAAGTTAAATTTACTTTGTAACTTTAAACCGAACATAACTGCCCATCGTTTGTGCAGATGAAACATTACCTCTTGTATTTCCTATATATACTTGATTGGGGATGTGAAATGTATATGATGGGTATTTAAGAGGGGAGTAAAATAATGGGAAATGTGGACTGTATGATGTAGAATTCATTTTCTATGTTTGATTTGTTTACAAATATATCGTGTGACAGTGTTTATATTTATCTACGAATTTGTAAGGTTGAATGGGTACTTTGGTTATTTTTCTTTTGTGTTAGTTTTGCTGTATAAATGGATTCATTGTGGGATTTATCTTCTGGAATATATATGAAACTTCAATAGAAAAAAAAAATTGAAGGAAAAAAAAAATGGAGAGTAAAAATTGAAATTGTCCTCTTTTCTTCTCCATTCTTTTCTTCAGCTTCAATTTTTTATGTGGATGAATTCACATTCATGTTCAATAATTTTTCTTGTGTTCTCTCATAACTCACCTTGGTCACAAGTGTCCATTAAACACTTGAAAGCGTTGCGCATATACGATGAGCAAACAAATTACATTTCTTATTAGAGTTGAAGTTGTCGCGCGCCATTTGACGATGGTTGACAGCATCAAGTATTCAAGTAGGTTTCAACCAAGTCGACGATTTCACGACATAGAAAGCACCAGCGATAATTTATACACTTGACAATAATTATTTTCAATATAATATTTATAAAGTAGCAATAAAAAAAAAGAAAAAAATCAATAGCTGTGCGTGACTATCAATAAATATTTAATCATTGAAAAAATCAAAACACATGTTTTCGTCTATAAAAATCATAAGATGACTGTGCGTATGACACAAATATAATTCAGATGAAAATAAAGTCATAAATATATTAAAAAATACCGAAAAAAAAAATAGTATTTCATTTTATTTCATTTTATTTTCTTGTATATATTGCTGAGGAAGCATTACTGTCTTGAAAGTCTCGTACAACGTCGGTTAAACTTCCCATGTACGGCCCCACTCGCTGTCATAAAATTCACCACTGTACGTGCATACATAGGACAAATGTGTGTGTGTGTGTGTGTGTGAAAGAGTATATATTGCAAAAAGAAAGGAAAACAACATGAAGAGGAAAAAGGATAAAATAGAATGGAGGAGAAAAATGAAAGAGAGTAAGGGAGGGAGGGAGGGCGAGAGAGAGCGAGAGAAGGCGTCCTACGCGCGCGTATGATATAAATCGTGTCGAAGTTAACGCAACCAGACGTTGCATCTCATGCCACACCCTCGTTTGGTCGAGGGATTTAAAACGCACAACCACAAATACAAGTAACCACGCGTGGCCCATGTTCATTGCGGCTTCTTGAAATTATTTATTAACTATAATACTTCCCTTGTTATGCACTACGTGTATTCAAGTTGAAATAAATCTGTAAAGTTTTTGAGGGCACTTGGATTATGTACATTATGAATATTTTGTTAGTGGTATATAAAGAAAAATGAGCGTGAGACAGCGAGGGAGAGAGAGGGAGAGAGGATGAGGAAGAAAAAGATTGAGAGGATACAAACGTAATCTCGGGTTTCGTACCAAGTGTGCACAACACATATATGTATATGTGTTGGCAAGGTGAAATAAATTTGTCGAGGTAAATTGGTACAAACGAATATTTTTCAGGTGTTACATACACACATACTTATGAGCTGGCAATATGTATAAATTTACTACCCCGGTTAATTCATTACATTGTCACTGTATTCACGCGAATAAATGTCACCCGTGAATTTACGTTTCAAATTAATCGAGTGTGAATAATTATAATTT
Organism: Galerucella tenella; assembly: GCA_910591685.1. Taxonomy (NCBI): domain Eukaryota; kingdom Metazoa; phylum Arthropoda; class Insecta; order Coleoptera; family Chrysomelidae; genus Galerucella; species Galerucella tenella. The sequence goes on along the minus strand of CAJUYH010001303.1, from coordinate 30,329 downwards.
TGATTAATGCCATATTAATACAATAATACAAAAATGAATAAAAATTTAATGGAAAAAAAAAAAATTTAATCTATAATTTTTCGGGATAGAGACGTGATTTTTTAATAAATTTTTAATTTTACATTGCTACCATAAAGTTGGAGATTGTTGAGTCAATTGAATGGATTACTATATATAAGTATATAAAGGCGAATGCGATTGCGGTCGTGAGATCGATTAATTCTCACCAGTCAGTCAGTCAGTCACCGGTCAAGGCGAGGGTTACTTTTATTAATATGCGTAACTGTATGTATAGGTGTGTGTGTGTGTGTGTGTACCATCGCCATCACCTCCTTCATTGCCATTCATTGATTAATCCTCACCGAATAAGAAAATACTTGAATCGACGTTGGACAGGCCAATTAATCACAGTGTCTTAATCATTTCACACCCATCCAGATCAATGCTCCCTTTTATTTCACATATATTGTAATACCCACTCAAGCCATTGAAACCCTCTAATATACAAACATTCATTCAATTTTCCACGATATTCACTTTTAGTATCATAAATATTTATATTGCATATTGGTATTTGATAGCCAATAATAAGACGGCTTTTTTCAGTATTCAATATTGTAATAGAAGCAAATAAACAGCAGAAATTGAAATGGAATTGTGGAACTTCAATTTTCTGCTTGGTCGAATTATTTTATTCCATCGTCTCATTCAACTCATCTGATTTCTTCTTCTATTTTCTCATGGAAGTTATTATATATATACTTTTCATTTTTTCTATTTGTATATACCTATCATGGAGCGTTACGCTTGGAAAAATATTCTTGAAGAGATTCGGGAATGTATATACACGATTGTGGTAAATTTTGTGTCGTGAATTTTTCAGAGTTTATTAGTCGTACATTTGAGGTTTATAGTCGGGGCCTTTGTTCGTTGGATATGGCCCAACCATCCCATCTGCATACACACATATGTATAAATATATGCGTGTGTGATAATATACTTTCATACACCATGAAATATTTTTTGTTATGCTGTTATTCTTTTCTCCTTCTTCCTCTTTCAGTTTGTGCCGTTGTTTTTTCACGTTCCCTCTGTCGTTATTATATTTTTAGTCGACTCAAGTTTAGCCTACACACGAGACACGCCCAAAGACCTCTCTTGTTTCCCTCCTGGGACGATGGTACGTTTTGAGAATATAACTGCACAGTGAAATTTCATTGCAAGAAACATATTTTAATGCTAATATTTTATTTGTATTTTTTTGTCACTGTGGACCATGTTCTCAGGAAGGTATAAAAATTGTTTCCGAACGAACATTCGTTGTGATTATGATTTTTTTTTATGTTGTCATTGTTGAGTCTGGTAGATAAATAGTAGCCAGACATTTTTAGATATTTTTTAATTAATGTTTAAGATGACAATTGACTGTTATTTTGTGATTTTACATAAGTTAAATAATTGCAGTGTTTGCGTGGGGGGGAATACGGAATGCGTGAAAGTTTTATTCTTAATGATTTTGAAGCTTCTTAATGTTCAACTGAATATTTGTTGCCTGGCGGTAAAATTTAATACTAAAAATTGTGATGAATGACATGTCGTTACACGCGATCATTTTCTAACTGAACGGATGTGCAACAACTATCCTCGCAATATCTGATAGCAAAGAAAAATTATATATATCAACTGCAACAATGTCATTATAATTACATATAAATAAATTCAGGGTACCCTTTTTGAATTTATTATGTTAGTCATTCTTGGGTGCACATATCAAGTGCACTCAGAAATGAAAAATAAAAGTATATAAATAATAATATAAAAAAATCAGTGATAAAATGACGAAAAAAAAAAAAAGAAAAAAAAAATTGATGGAGTGGCCTTCGACAGTCGACAATTTATACTCGTTCCCGATTTCTCTTCGTCTTCCACGGATTCACAACGAAGGTCATGCTCTTATATATATCATTCGCACCCTCAGTTGCGTCGACATAAATGGCCATCCGTCGCTTCACATTTTTTTTTTTGGATTATTTATTATCATTATTATTATTATTATTATTATTTTTTCCCATCTTTCTTTTTTTACACTCACTCTACGTGACTAATTACACGCATACTCAGCAAAATTTCACTTTACACTTTGTCATATCATCGCTCGTGTGTTGACATTGCTATATGTCTGACAGGAACTTTTTTTTTTATGAATTTTTTTTTTTTCTCATGCGGTGAATGTATGGCGGTAATGAAAGGGATATGTGTCCAGGGACTTTTGATGGCGCATGAGCGACACAACGGTATGATAGAGAAGCGTAAGTGTATGATATATAAATGTATATGGTATACGACCATACGTCAAAGTGACACTGGAGTATGCGAATGACAGAAATCCAATATGGAAAGAATAAAAAAAAAAAATAGTTGGAGTTTTAGTTCACGTTTAATTTAGCGCAGGCTTCATTTTAATAGTGATAAAAACGTTTGATGACTGATATTTGAATGTATAGAGTCATGTTGCCAGTTAGTTTTGAAATGTTTTGCGCGTTCGAGTGGTTTATATTAAGTGGAAATGGTGTATGTGGTAGTGAATGCACTGGTAGAGAGAACTTTATATACATAATTCATCTCAAGATTTGTTCAACAAATTTATCTAACGTCGTAGTTGGATCTGAATTTTTCCATTCAACCTCTTGATTTATCATCACAGACTTGTCCGTATCATATTGTATATACATATATATATATATAATTTTTTTTAAAGATAAATTAACGGATGCACGGTGCGCAGTGTCGACGACACGTGTGAATTTGAGGAGAGTGGCAAAGAGTAAAAGACGAAGGAGAAACTATCCAAGGCATTTTATCTTTTACCTTCCACTGACTTTACTCCACACGCTACATATATATATATATATATATATGTATATGTATATAAGTGTCAATGTTTTGAGTAAATACACACTGGGTTTCTATATCTCAACGAATAAATTCAAGAATACAACACATCTTTGCGTTCACCTCACGACAAATGTCTTGTACATGAAACCAAATGAAAAAATAAAATAAGAATAAATAAATAACACATACCGAGATAAAAATTACGATGAGTTGAAAAAGTATTTTAACTGCATACTTTACACAATTTTTTTTTTCTTTACTCTTCCCTCTTTCATGTATTATCTTTGATCTTTTTCTCGTAACGTGGCGGTTTGTTGATTAAAGGTATACAATATACTTTTGGAGTGCAATAACGTATTCTCTTCTTTGCCAATGAGATCGCATTTATTTATTGGCAATTCAGTTTGGAATATGAAAAATATATATTTATATGTAAATCTATATTTCTTTTTTTTGTTTTTTTCCTTCTCTTGTCAACCCCTCTCTGCAATGATATCAAATGCGTCCGGTGTCACATGTACATCGTATAACTGTCGTCTATTTCTACTTCACTGTCTCTCTCGTTCTGTCTCCCTCACTTTTCATTCCTTTCAACAATACCCCATTTCCTCATTTCTCTTTATTGAATAATAAAATCCATGTCATTTCATATATATATATATAATTTAATTAGTGTAGTGGAAAATGTTCAAATAAACAAATACATTTCTATTGATATAACTATGTAGTTTATTAAGGACAATCACATTTAAATATCCTGGTGGCGAAAACAAGAAGTCCCCAAGGATTAGCACGCTCATGTCTATATACATAGTCGTTGCTCCCTCAACAGCCCACGTGAATTTAAAATAAAAATTGATCTCTCTTTCATTCTTTTTCTCTCTCTCTCGTACATTCTCATATTCTATATACATTCGTAAGTGCTCACGTTCGTCCGCGCTCTTTGCAAGTAATGTCAATGTGGGTGGACGCGCGCGTGTCTTGCAGTGTAAACTTGCGACGAGTCAAGTTGCTCCATTCGCATGGGGATTCTTATGATTATATATATATATATATATATATATATATATATACAGTATGAAAACCAATACCATTGAAATCTGCGCTCGTCGATGGAAACTGCCAGAAACTTCAATCTCATTAATTATATAGTATTATCGCACATGTTTGTTTTTTTTTTTGTTTTTTTACAATGATTTTTTTTGACTCTTCCGGCTTTTATTTACTTTGGCTAGACCTACCCACGATCAATTATGTTACACGTATTTCACCGACAAAACATCATATATATATAAAACGATTCACTGTACAGATATTTTTAGTGCGGGCGTTTTTGCGCAATAATTTATTCCATATGAAAATATATTGTATATACGATTTTGAAATTAACAATCAACGGAGTATAAATATATTGTGTTCCAATTGTTATGAGTCTGCATGTGGTGAAGATATTGAAAAAAAATATATTAATTAACTAATGAATGAGTATAGAAATTTATGAAAAAAGAAAAAAAAATTATCTGTACAATAAAATGTAGAATCATCTGTCATTCTTTTCAAATATATTTATGTATAAACAATATATATATATATATATTATCTTGCGAAATTATCATTCGTTGTTGTGTCTATCTCAATGCTGTCGTGACAATGCCATCGCAACCAACAACACCCACAATCTCATTGTGAATGGTGCGAGGTGCAGCATAATATTCCACGCAACATGGCCCTCATTCTTTCTCCGCTTCTTATTTTTGTGTTTATAAATAAAAGTTTAAAGAAGTATATTGTTGACATGTATATATATATGGCACCCACCCGAAAAATGGAGGCGTGTGTATTTTCATATAAATAAAATCCTGGCAACAATCGTGAACGTCATCATCATTGACTCATTGTATGAATTGGCCAATCTCGTCGAAGAAAAGTTCCAATAAAAATAGAAAGAAAAAAAATAAATAAATAAATAAGTGAAAAATACCAACACGTCAAGTGAATAAGTAATAAAAATACAAAACAACCTGTGTATTAACAAGAGCTTGCTCAATACAGTCAATTGAAAAAATATTGTATATAAATATATTCTCGAATTACCACGTCAATTAGCAAACGTGAATACTTATATACACACCGGATTAATTTTTTTTATTTTATTCTCTCCATGAAACTCATCTGATTACAAACTATCTCAATTAAGAATGACAACAAAACAAAAAATGGAAAATGAAGAACATGAAGAAGAAGAAGAAGTTAAATAAAATAATAAAACATGGTAATGAAAATATTCCCCAGCTATCAACGTTACTGTGTCGTGTATCATCAAAGAATGTCTATCATATGGATGATGGTTATATATACATACATAAATAATATATGTATAAAAACAATTTTTATTATTTAGCCTCCGTTAGAATGTGTACTATGATGTCCGTTCACATATCCTATATCTTTTCCATTTATTCGTTGCCTTCGTGTAATTATTATGTCCAAAGTCTGTCGTTCGCGACTCTCTCGGTCACGCCCTCTTCATTACGTTTTCTATACTTTAACAATTTATCACAATATATATATATATACCTTGCCTTAATGCTTTCTTCCTCAATGAGAAAAACTCAACACTCCCAACATTATTATTACAAGAAATTATTCTGCAATAATTTATTTCTTTTAATTTTCTTTTTTATCGACTTATAAACACTTTGATCTTGAAAATAATTTTTTTATTCCCCTATTCGCTTATAATTTGTGACAGTGCAAATAACGTCCAATTCCTCCAATGGTGCTCGTCGATAACGGTTGAATGCAGGGGTGGTGAAGGGAATATATATTTATATATATATATATATATATGCAGTCATAGTAGATAAGAAAGTAACGGGGCTCACGCTTCGCTTATTTATAGCCAATGGTGAGGTGTGGCGCTGTTTAGTATTATTAAAATCCTTGTCAGACTTATCTTCGCTTCCGTCCATGTGCCAGGCCTCAGCAATGTGCATAAATATATAGGCGCTTTATGTATCGTATCTTGATATACGTTTGAAGTGCCAACATTTATTTGGGCCATGCCAACATGAATTTATAAGTGGAAATGAAAATAAATTGATGTTAAATCAAATATATCTAATGAAAAAAAAAAAAAAAAAAAAAATAGACAAATGTAAAAATTAAAATTGCAACGTCAATTGAAATAATTGATGGGTCCGTACATATATATATGGAATATTCCAGGACATTTAATACTGTATAAAGACCACCGCGATGGCCAATATAAAAATACTTATTACGTATAAATACGTGTATGATGATATGTAGTTTCCAGAGGGAGGCCGACAACTACTAATGTAAAAACAAACATGAATAGCTCTGGAATATACCCTACACTTGTGTGCCCGCGCGTGCCATCATTTACTACACGTATACATTTGTATGTGTGTATATATATACATACATAAATGTTGCATCTCTCACGCGTCGAAGACTTCGGAAATAGGATGGGATTCTCCGCGCTTTGCGTTGCAAGACCGCACGTGGTTTCCCATATCATCTACAAATAATCCATCACTATATATATTTCATTTTTTTTTTCTTTCCCCACATTACTCCCATTTTATATTTATAGAAATACATGAAAGCCAAATGGAACTTTCTCATAATTAATACGCAATTATATTTCATCGATACAGCGATGATTTTACCATATGAATAAAGAAAAATTTTTAATTAATTGCAATTTCATTTGTCGATGGAAAACCAAAAATTCTCCTTATTCATTGTTCAAAAAAATGTTTAAACATATCATTATTTTACAAATAAAAATGCATCCACACGTGTCAACCACATCTCTCTCCTTTTTGCCAACACAACTTCAACACCGAGTGAACATGTTTCACGGATATATATACAAATCCATGTAAGGTATAGGTAAGTAGCCGCAAGACTTGTCTCGTCTATATACATACAGCGGGCCGAAGGCGATGGGTCATTGAACCTCACATATAGAAGGTACATCATGATGATGCTTGGTCGCAACTCTTTTCCTTCTACATATACACATACACATAATTCCTTGTCCACCAAGTCCCAACCTACGACTATTCTCCCTTCATCATCATCATCATCATCATCATCATCATAATTTTCTTGTTTTCTTGTTTTCTTTTGTGCGCGATGTGACGTGTCCAGTAGGGTCCAGCTTATATTCCTGTACAGATATACCTATGTATATTCTTATACTATATAAAGCCCATGTGCAATAGCATTAAAGAGAGTGAAAAGACGACGAAGAAGAGAAATCACCCGTCTGCGAACCAACAGAGAAGTAGACATTTCACCCGGCGTGCCGGATTTCCCAGTAATATCGCTCGAGATGCTCACACGTACTGAAATACTCGCGCAAATGTTCCGAGCTCAGTAACATATCCACCTCTTTTATACAATATAGCTGAGCTTATTATACCTTGTGTCTTTCTATATAGCCATTGATACATTACTTCTTTACTCAGTATATTCATCATGGGGGATATTGTATATTTGAATGGGAAAATTCATCCATTTATTTATACACACTTGAAATTGTGAGATTGAAATTTATTTGATTTATTTATTTGTATTTATATAGCCTTATGTGGCTTTGAAAAAATGTCAAATGTATTATAAATATATTGGCATAATAAAATGTGAAAGTAATAATTGCAATTTGGATCATTCCATAATCAGAATTTTATATGAAGAAATTATATATATATATATATATATATTATGGTTGAATATTAATAAATATCAATAATTATATGTCAATATTTTCATTTTTAATTGTCAAAATAGATATAATTAAAGATAACATGAATTGAAATATACGAAGTAGCAGTAGCAGGGTAAAAAAAATTTTTTCTCATGTCGTGTAGCAATTTTTAACGTACCTTAATTATACGAGGGGATGTCAAAGAAATTTTTCCGTTGCATACTTTGCGTGTGTACACGTACTCGCTCAATATTATATACATATACATATATATATACAAGTTGGTGTCAAATGATTGCGTACGCTGGGCAATATTGTGGCGTGGAATATTTCGCAATGGGTCCAAAGTCGCCAAAAAAGGTGGCGAAACTCGCAGGAGAGTTTTTGAAAGGTGAGAGAGAACGTCATGAAGTTGAAAGAGAGAAGAAGAGAGAGAGATGAATAGTGGTTTTATTTGGGTTGAAGTAAATGTGAATCTCACCATGCCCTTATTGGTATAGACTAATATATTTTATTGCCACAAGCCGTTATAGCAATATTATATTTAATCATAAAATAAAATAAAATATATATAGCATACGTACATGTATATATATTGTTATTATTATTGGATCGCACAATAAAATCATTGGAAATTGTATATATAAATGGTGATCGATCATCGTCACAACCTGTACACATCTGCGAAGGTGAGATACATTATCAGGTATACAACAATCCAAACTATATATATATATAGTTGTATATTCATGATGAGCCACATTATTATTTATATATATTTGCATTTATCTACTTAATACCAATAAATGTTCACTTTTAAAATGTCAAGGAGATATCGCCAAGTTTATTCCATTAAATGTAAATAAAATTACCACTTTACTATCTAATAATATCACTATCGTCATAGAAAAAAAAAGAAATATTTTTAATTATAAATATTTTATTTATATATTAGTTTATATATATCTTATTTATTTTTACAGTGTGACTGAAATATGATGGCAATGGTTTGGCTGCTGGTCGTTCTGCTTATGCGAACGTTGATGATAACGATCGCTGCGGGAGACTTTCGTCACATTTCCTACGAAGGTAAGACAAACACCATAAAACCAAATGAAAAATAATATTAATAATGTATTTATACATACATTTAAAATAAAGTTACTCTTTCGTATAATTAGATCAAAATGGTGCTTGGGTGTTTCATCAATCATCATTTTTTATCGTCCTCATTAAATAGGTATATAATATACCTTCACCCAATATCATTTGTGTGTTTATGCGTGAGTAGGTATGAGATCGTCGTCAATCAATGTGTCCACCTTATTCTTCATCTCATCCACCTTCAACTTCTACCTCGTCTTCTGTTTCTTTTTCATCTTCTTCTTCTTCTTTTTTTTTTTTTTTCTTTTTACACCAAGTTGTGTTCCACTTTGGAAACAGGACCAACAACTTTTCTACATATACCATAAGGCCGTTTGCAACCTTCAACTTATCATCATCGTCAACAACCCTTTTATCGTTTATACATACTTACATTCATGCATATATAAATATATAAATATTACTTTCAATAATTTATCATCTAATGACTGCTCCCACAATATCGTGAAAATTTATAATATACCGATAATAGATTACTTTATATATACGCCAGTATTTTCCATCGATTTGTATACTTTATACTGTTCCGCATATATGTACTTGACGATCCCCGGCAATCGTCGACGGAATCCTCAGAGAATTGCGCCCCAATACTTTCATATAAACGCATATATATATATATATATATATAATAGAGTGAATGGAAATGGTATGAACTGAACGCCTGCAGTTAAGCCCCCATGGAAAACCCATGGAGCGTTAATGAACTCGCGCTTGTTTACCGTTTTATGTTCGACCTGATTCTCATTTCAAACACGCACATATATATATATATATATATATATATATATATATA
>CAJUYH010001303.1:0-20633 GCA_910591685.1 Galerucella tenella | reverse complement strand
GAGAAATGTTTATTTATGTATTTTTTTTTTATAATTTAATTCTTGTTTTTTTTTCACTCTTTTTTTTTTTTTTTTTTGGCGTTTCATTCTCTTCATGGTACATAAAACGTCATTTGTTTCTAATTCGTATCATATAAGAACGGTATATAATTCTTTCTTTAATGTTACTCCATTTAGTTTAACATAATAATAAGAGGCACTCACTGAAGCCGTTACAAATTTTTTTTTCCTCCCCCCTTTATTTTTTGCGTATTTCAACGTTTTCACAATTTATTTATTGCAGTAATACGAAGAATTTTATTGGTGAAAGCGTGCATTTAGGATGTATGCCTTTCTACATATAATTTTGTGAACAAAATAATGTAATTTGTTTATATCAAACGATACACATGTATATAATATACATAGGTATATTAATCGAAAATATAAACAATATATAACGATAATTTCTTAACGATCACATGGCCTTTTGTGGATCAACGTGATATTCAGAGTCAACATATTTTCCTTTATGTATTTATCATGCGATATTCAACGACAATCTGTTCTATATATATATATATTTATTCGCGAACTCTTTCTCCCTATCTTTCTCTTGGGCCGCGTGACGTTGTTGCATTCGATACCGATCGTCGATGGCCGCACGATGGCTCTGTTAGGTCACGTCCGTTTTATATACAACCACATTGCAAAGTACTATACCGTTTTAAATCGACATTATTAAAAGCTGTCTATTGAAGTTTATACAGTCGATTGCGCAAAGATATATTATCAGTATTATTATCACTGTCGCCCCCTTTAACTCAATTAAAAATATATAAATTTATCTAATTTAGAATGTATAGGATAATAAAATTAATGAAATTATTATAGGACATTTACAATGGAGACAATTGTGTTTCCGTAAAAGATAACGCGAGTGTACAGTTAATGTTTGACCGTTGTACACATGGTGTACCATACCATATATATATATATATATAAGTATAATAGTTGATGCACGTAGCTTGCTTATAAAATTGTTGCATAGAAATGACAAGCTCGTTGTGTGCGCATTTGTGATCGTAGAGTTAACAGAAAAATGAAAGGAACGAATACCTAATAAAAAAAAATCGCATGGGGAATATTCATGAATTGACTATATACCATGTACGCGACTATATCACTTGAAAAATATAGACATCATATAGTTGTGTGGATGCGCGTATATACATGTATACAATTTTCGTCTTTTGACCATAATCGCGTGAAGATGGTCGTGTCATGTTGAATGCGGAACTTGTTCTTATTTATCCGTGCTTATTTTTATCGAATGTCTATTTTATTGCAAATAAATAAATAAATAAATAATGTCTCGGTAATTATCGTGAGAAGAAAATAAATATTTGCCAATATTATTCTCTTGCACTGGATAAAATTTAATAAATTAACAATCATCAATTGTTGTCTTGTAGAAAATGCAGAATTTAAATATTGATGGGTCCTTCTATGGTATTCATATATACATATAAATGCATCACATTAATATTGTAATAAAACTCGCAAAATGTCCGACAGGTTGGTATTTCCAATTATTAGTAACTGGAAAAAAAAAAAAAAAAAAAAACAAAAGTAAACAATTTCTCAATTACCGTTCGAGACAATATGACGAGGGAGTGTCGTGGCTACATGGGATCCCATGACTGTACACAATGTACACTGTATATCTATACACATAAGCATACAAATACATATGTATATATATATATAAAATATAAACCTCCTTTCGATGGAGTTACCGTCGACAGAGTTGTAAATCTCATGGTCCTGTTGTAAATCACCCGCATATTTTCCTCTCGTTGTATTCGAACAACGTGCTATTTCTTGGGACATATAACCCGCCACCATCGCCAACATCATCACCACTTGTGTTTCGTATATACTATACGCCTGTGAGCACCATCTAGGCGTGCCTAAACAGTCGCAATACGTGAAACACATGTGCGTTATACGCATATACATATTTATTTGTAGAAAAAAGAGAAGGCCCACGCTATATTTATCACAATAATACAAAAGATATAAACTCCTGAGACAAAGAGCAATAGCAAATAGAGCTTTTTACATCCATACATTTTATATATCTAAATCCGATTATTATTATTATTATTATTATTAATATTATTATTGCGATCATTACTCATATCCAACAGGCAAACGTTTGTTCCTTTTCATTAAAAGATAATTAATTAATTAATTAATTAATTATATATATATATATATATATATTGATAGGAAGGAAGAACAAGTTTATGTCAATGTGCATTAAAATTATTTTTCATTTTGTAACACTGATAAACTATTTTAAACTCATCTTGTCTAACTTGAACAATATACAGATCAGTTATAATATATAGATGCTGTGTATAAGAGAGAAAGAAGAGAGGCAAAATAAAAAGTAAATAAATAACGTGGCGCATACTCGCGTGGGCGAATCAACGGCACGCGCCTCTTACGTCGTGATTGGGTGGTAGAGGAGAGAAAAGCGAGTACAAGTAATACCAACAGCGCACCACGAACCCACGTGTATACATTTACTGGTTTGAACGGAGATCTTGCGAACACACACGCGCGCATATTCACCTACCGCACATATAAATTTCACTTACATCGTCTCTATTTCTTCACTCAACCTTTTCCTCTATAATATATCTATACTGTGTTTATATATATATATAAAACTTTTTCATTCTTATTACAAGTTAGATACGTTGCTTCTACATCCATGCAACTAAACACTACACGCACATATTCCATAGAGCACAAAGCCCCATTCAAGAAGAGAATATTCGCGTGTATATAATTTTATATAGTAGAACATTGATGAATAAATTTAAATAGGAAAAAAACATTTTTTAATAATGAGAGGGAGAGAGAACAGAAGCAAAAACCGAGATTGTGTGTGTGTGTATGTGTGATGGGAGATAACTTACTTTTTTATATGGAGAATATTGAAGCCGGGGAAAAGAAACAAGGACTGTCATGTAATTATAAACATTCGTGTGTGCATGCCGGAAATAAAGATGATTGTTTTTATCATAGAAGTTTGTTTTTTTTAATTGTTTATGAAACACGAATAGTGAGTATTCATCACGTCATACGGTAGTTGCACAATATCTGTTGAATGTTCTCATTAATTTATGTTTATATTTGTAAATGACAAAGAGAGAGAGAGAGAGAAGTAACAGAGTTAATTTGGTATGGACAAGAGTATAGTTGAAAAGGAGTTGCTGGGATTTATACATATTTACGCAGTATGTTCTCTCACGAAAAATCCAAATCCCAAACCCATCACAAACATATACACACACGGGGAAATATATGTATGTATACTTTTGACATGTAACTCACGTACAGAGTATATGGGATTCTGTCAGGAAGTCGACGCCATAAAATCACCATAAAATCAACCCCTTGTATATATACATGAAAAATGGGTTGCTGTCTTATGTACTTTATCTCTCTTTTTTTACATAATTTTTTTTTTGTCTTTAGTCGATGTGCAATGTGGAGAATAGTAATATAAATGTTTTACTCTTGAGAGAATGCGCACTTTGCACTGAAGATCTTCCAGAAATATATATATATATATAGGTTGAAGTAAATGTTGCTTTTGTTCCACATTTGTGCGTTGGAATAATAAAAATTGTCGGATGGAAACTTAGCGTACAAGAATTTACTGCTACGAATATTCATTTCTGTTTTGACGCCCCAAAAATAAATTTAATGTTTTTTTTTTCTTTGATTTTTTTTTCTTCAGTCTGTGTAAACTTTGTATATTTTGTGATATTGTTATTGTTTCTCTATATAATATACAGTCATGCACACTATACTGTACTTGTGACTTGGAGATTTCCAGTGGGTGTTGAAGCGTATTGCCAAGCTCAGCTGCGGTATGAACCCAAATATCCAACAGAGGCGTGTCTGACAAATTGCTGGGGAGACGTCTACACATTTTTTTTCTCTTTTACACTCATTATTTTTATTTCTATTGAAATGAAAAAATAATAAATAGGTGGTACAGTGCTCAAATGTAAATATATGAAATGCCCACACACACACACACAAACGTTTTGAATTGGATATATATTCACTTATATATGTCTCGTATTCCGTTTTTTTTTTTTTTATTGGACAAGTGTGCAATTATTTACATCACCTTCAATGTACAACCACTGACAATTGAAAAAAAAAAATACGCAAAGCTCACAATATAATATTCCATGGTGAATTTTGAAGAATATTCTATATACCATAAGACATAATAATTAACTGATCCAATTATCTTTCTTTGATGTTTCCTTTCACATCAGAAGCCGGTGTTGGATCATGAAGAATCCGCGCGTCGCATCGAACCGGCAATGAAGAAACAATTCCCCATACACTTATATTGCAGCAATAATTCTCCAGCACAAATATATATATATATATATATAAACTTGGAACGTCTTTGCCAAGGTCAATGGCTCTTTATATAATTCACTTTGATTTTTATCTCAGCTCTGAACATATTTAAAAAAATATATACATATATATTTGGTAATTTAAGTATAGCATTCGTGCAAACACCAATTATCACATCAATCCAATTGAAACTATATATATATATATAAATTAAGCTCTCGATTTCCAAAAATGACCAGTTACCTCTCAGAAATATTGTTCCAATGGTAGTGCTTAGAATCGAGCAATTAGCCCGTCCAATTATCATGTCAGTTTGCAATAAGGCGGGGTTCCTCATGTGGATTTTATATAGCAATATAATACTGAAGATGTAGAGAGGTAGAATGGAGAAGAGAGAATTGAAGATAAGGAGGAGAGTGTGCGATATGGATGAAATGAGAAAAAGAGTAAAAAAAGGTCGAAGGGTCTCGAGACTATGCCTACAATTATAATCAACAGAAGTGTCATATAAAATGCATAATCATCGCTTCCTTATATTCTTCCATGACTTGATCAATGATTAATTGTCCGCTGTGAATTAATTGTACATTAATTAATGCAAATTGATAAGAATATTTTTAATCAATTGGAGAATTAATTTAAATACTTTTTCATAAAATTATCGCAGTATTTTTATCAATTTATCGGATTTATTTAATTGTAAAAAAGTAAAATGAAATTAATATTGTGTTTGATATGGAGTTATAGAAAATAGTGGAGACATTGAACTGGATGCACTGTGAATTGTCAGCGGAAAATAATCGAGACGAGAACTTCGCATATACGTGTATGTGCGTGTGTGTGTGTGTGTGTGTGTGTGTGTGTGTGTGTGTGTGTGTGTGTGGATGAACGTGAAACGCATTTCTATATAAATGGTGTATAGTAGTTGAGAAACGAAGCTCTTGTTGGACAGGTCGAAGACCTCTTGGTTCCTATGGTGAACGAGAAGGAGACACAGTTGGCACTATATCTATATATATATACACGATGGTTGAATGCTCGAGTAGTGAGAGATTTGTATAGGCTGTTTGTTGGTTTTGTTTTGAGAGCGGTAGAGAAAGAGAGCGCAACAATGTATGTGTGTGTGTTCATCAGTCTACACAATATAAACTCACACGGAGAGTGAGATAGAGCGTTAGTGAAAGGGAGAAAGAGCAATCGTGATTGAGATGCGGGCGATTTTTTGCCAGACAAGTGCCACGACGAATACGAGGGAGCAGATTTGTCGCGCCATGCGACGCTTGGGACATTGCAAGCATTGAATGTCGTGAATCAAGGTCGACAACGAATATATATATATATATATATATATATGTATTTACACAAATGAAAGAGATAGAAAATTTAGCATTGAACTGAATTTTTTTTTATTTATTTATTCAATTTTTTTTTTATTGCTGTTCGTTTTTGTATGAAAAATATTTTGTTCAATGGTAAATGAACGAACGGGACTTTGTGGTTTTTAAAGTGGTGCATGAATACATTTGAACTACTTATTTGAGTATAATGTCGATGGTATTTTTACTGTAATGACAGAGAGAGAGAGAGAGAGATGAAATAAAAAAAAAATTAATAAATAAATAAGAAGAAAAAATTTGATTTATATAAAAAAAAATTTTATAATTTTGTTTGGCATGCAATCGCAGAGTGATGTTTTGGACCTCCCTGTTTATGTGTGAGACTTTGTGATTTAATATGTGTGTGTGTGTGTGTGTGAGGAATTTCATGACGTCCTTTGTGATATGTTCGTGACACTGTCAATACACAAGAGAAACTGATATGCAGCATCATGTATATATTTATAAATGTACGTAGCAGAAAAAAAAAAAAGGGGAAAAGTCAGTAAATAATATAAAATAAAATAATAAACGTCAAACGCAAATGCAAAAGTCGGTGCGAGATCTTGTGCGTAATCTTGAAGACGATCATTAACGTCACGCACTGGTGGAAATATCTGTATATACATGTATATATATATATATATATATATTTATATAGATATATATCTACAACAAAATGAAAAGGAAAAGAAAAGAAAAAGACATAAACATCATTTGAGAATGAACGATGCGGTGCGATCGAATGAAAATAACTGAGACGAGGGAGAAAAGTGGGCGTAGCTGATTGAACAAGAAGAGCTGCTGCTGTTGCTCCTGCTGTTGCTATTGCTCAACTAATACACTTTGGTATCACGCAATTCTCTTCTGCCACTACTTCCTCATATAGTAATCTATAAAAGTAATATACAACAAGTGAAACAATACAAGCGAAGAATTATGGGGATAATTCGCGTGAAGTTGGATGAATAAGTATTAAAATATTCCATTGTAAAAGAAAAGTAATCAATAGAAAAACAAAAAAAAAAAAAAAAGACCGGAAATGTTTGAAATTTGTGGCAAATAAATTTCTCGGCCGTATTGGCGCCACTTTTTTTCTTAAATACAACGTGCAAGCCACAATATACACCACCATTTAGATAAATATATATATATATATACATGCACATACATGTCAATATATTTATTGGTAAAAGCGATTTTAACTTGCAGCTCGCGTGTAAGAGATAAACGACTGCGATCAACTCTCTCGGGGATCTCATCGAGATCAATGAGACACACTCTTGCATTACTTCACGTACTGATTTCTTGCTTGGTTGCTTATGCTTCTTATTCTCGCTCATGGTGCACGTCCTTTTCCTGATCGCAAGTGCGCGCGCGCGAGCTACTATACCTACACATTCATCGTTTTTTTTTTCTTTTACCTTTCATTCTTGATATATACAACTGATCTGTACGTCATATTTTTTTTTCTTTTTCCCTCTCCTATGGAAAAAGCTCCAACACATTGCGCACTGCTTGCAATGCAAGTCATTGCTCTTTTTCCTTACTTCTTTTTTTTTTTTTTTTTTTTTTTATATATACTGATCCTCGTTTCACTCTTCACTTCTCCATCGTGCTACCCAATGCCGCCAGTTCATCGTTGTCGCGTCGACTTCTTTCTTTACTCGCAAACCAAAGCCCCGCCGCAGTCACGTTCTCAGAAACTCGATGGCAAAATATATATATGTATGTATTTATTTTTCTTCGAGTATTTCAGAGGACAATAAATGTATTCGGGTCGTTGGTCGTATCATTTATATGGTGTTATATCATCCTATTTTTTTGTCCATCTAATATATTATTTATATAAATTCTTGAATTAGGATAAATTCCAAGAATTATTAATTCATCAGTGTGATAAATTATTTGGTATTAAAATTAATAAAAGCGTATTTATGAATATTCTTTTTTTTTTCTTTCTCTCTTTCTTTCTTTTTTTTCGTGTCTGTTGTTGATGGTGTATACCAATACCATTACTATGTGCCCTCATGACTTGAGAAATATTCTATATCTAAAGGCTATATGTCCAATGTTGTGTAGAATGTTGGCGGTGAGGATTATCCTTCTTGAATCACCGAGAGACAGGTTTAGAGAGATCGTTAGTACAACTACAGATACACATATATTTATTTTTTGCTCATTGCTTGTCGTGCGCGTGTATATAATATTGCAGCAAAGGGATTTAAATGAATGAAAAATTGCTCATAACTTGGCAAAAATAAAATAGAAAAAAAAAAAAAATAATAAAATAATAATATTAATAAAACTAATCCGTGTTGATGAGCGAGTATTCATTCTATTTTGTCTTTCAATTTTTTTTTTTCAATATATATTAATTTAATTAATTCAATTCATTTGGTCTGGCTTCAATTGATGTACTAATGATGATAAATAAATGAATAAATAAATAAATAAATGAATAGATCAAATAAAATAAAATATACCATACATTTTCCCATCGGCCTTGACTCTATCGTTAAAGGTCAACTACACACTCATATATATAAATATATATATATAATATTCTTTATATTTATTATCGTCACTCCTCTTCACATCAATATTGCCATTATAATTTATTATTTATTTTTATTCTTTATTTTTTATTTTTTTTTCCGGCTTTTTTATTTTCACTTAAAATAGTGAGACTGAGAAACAGGGATAGGGTTCCATTACTCGGCCATCAATCTCTATCTCCATCTCTTGCACTCTTATTCTCTCTTCTTTCTCCAGCATAACATAAATATATATATATATATATAAACCCACACCTCTTAGCGAAGGGAATATATATAAGAGAAGCAAAACAAGCAAGTAAAAAAGAGTATAGTGGCCACAGGGTGAAGATCAGGTTATGCTAACTGGAGCCTCCACGTTCGACGCATACTTATATGCGCTTGTTGGACTACCTTTGCGGAATATTTTTCTCTCTTCTTCTCTTTGCCTTCTTATTCTTATGCATGAAAGGAAAGACAAGAGAAGAAGTGAAGAGGAAAAAGAAAAAAATGAAAATGGCTGGAGTACATACACACTATCTCGAGCATATAAGGGAGTCATTGGTTGCGTGCTTGGTAGGCGCGACGAGGAGATGCCGCTGGCACAACGGAGAAAAACAGATAACGAAGGTAAAATGATGAAGAGGGGAAAAGTGCGGTTGAGTGGAGGAGAAGGACAGTGAACGAATGAAGAGAGGAAGCATCGAATGTATCGTTGATGCACTGTTTGCGTCGGAAGGCAGCAGCCAAGATGTTGCAGGCGTCCTTGCCACACAGCCATATCGGACATATATGTACATGTATGTTTATGTATGTACGCCATGCACTCTTGTATACCCATCATCATCGTCCGCTTGTTCCAATTCATCGTATATATATATATGTTTATGTTTATATGTATATGGTACGTGAATACTTTTGCGCCTTGAGGACATCAAGCAATAGCCAGGCGCTTCTTCATGCTTTATCGCCCTTCTTTCTATATCTTCTCTTGAATTTTTACGCTGCTACGACGCTTACAATTAGCCTCGGTGTGCGCGCGCTGATCACAAATAACCGTTGATTCTCATTATTTTTGTTCTGTGTGTGTGTGTGTGTGTGTGTGAGGGTATTCATTTTTTTATTTTTATTTTTTTTATTAATGGCAAAAAAGGTAAAAATTTTTTTTTGATATTTCGTCTGATCAACGAGCGAGGAATTTTATATTCAATTTTCACATTTTTTTACATATTCCAAATAAATTCAAACCGAATTTTATTCAATTATTTATTTATTAATTTACATTTTGTTCTTCAGTCTTTTTTTTTTAGTAATCTTTTTTTCTTGTCGATTTCAGTTTTATCTAATCCTCAATGTTCGATAATATATTCACACACGTGAATTTGAAACACAACACCATTTACTATATATAATTTGCTAAACTTGTCTTCTGATGATGATCTGGACCTGTTTTGTTGTTTTATTATATCCAGCTTAGCTATGTGAAATCGTTTGTATATATACAGAGTAAGACATTGTGTATATATTTTTATTTCATTCCCATTTCACTCTCTACATCTTTATCCATGGTTATTTCTCACATATAATTTGACTTGACATAATTTTTTTTCAATAATAAAATAATAAAATGAAAAAAAAATTTCCTCCATTGAATGTTAATATAATATGATTATTTTCTCAATTTCAAATTGTTTATGCAATGACGTTGTCTGTCACGGCACTTTTCCAAACAATCAAACTTTGGATAAAAATAAAAATAAAAAAAAAGAAAATGAATAGAAATGAGTAAAAAGAAAATTGAGTGAACACCGTATGGTGTCTCGCGCGTGTGCACCCATGCATATACAGTATTATACAGTATGCAAACACAGTTTGACGAGATTAAACGTGGCCCGTCGGTTCATGGGTGAATTGACGAAGCATATCAAGGCTTCCAGGAATCTTCTGCTCTCTCTCTCTCCCTCTCTCTCGTTGGATTGGATTAGATCCCACCACTGCGCCAACAAATACACCGCAATAACAATATATATATATATATACATATATTCTAAAGTGTACCACGTACTATTAACCACATCTGTCTCAACACAACTCTACTATACATACACCTCCATATATTTATAACCAATGAAATAATGAAGCATAGTAAACAAAAGTATGAAAATATATCAAGAAAAAATAAATAAAAAAATATTATTTATATATTCTTATAGTGAATATAATGAAATAAAAAATTGAATGAAGAGTGTGAGGATTTGAATTGCCTTATTTGCATGTTCCGTCGTCCATTGTAGTGTTGAATATATATATATATATATATATATATATATAAAGACATATGTAAACGAATGCCACCCACGTGGTGCGTATTAGCGTGTAGCTTGAAGGAAAGGATAATGGGATTTACAAGGTGTACCCCCAAAAAAGTATAGGGAGAGTACCAAGTTTTGTTGCCGATGCACAGCCTGTTGCATTTACGTATTTGTGTGTGGTATACATTGATAATATAAGTACAAAAAAAAAATATATATATATATATATGCATATTTAAGATGTAAGGGACTTTGTGTAACGTAATTATATATCTGTATTAACGTTTCGCAGACACGGTGGTCTTTTATATATGTTTGGCAGCCGCAGTGTGGTCTAAAGTTGCTATTATCATCCGCTATGTGTGTTTATGTCGGTATATTTCGTTCAACACAAAGTTACATGCACTTGGGGCATATCTAAATATATATAGATGTATATATATATATAGATTGATTCCGATGAAAAGTGAGAGCAGTTATATATACATTTATGCAATGATGTTGGATTAATGAATGTATATATGTGTGATATTTAATAAAGTGAGAAGTAATCGATCATATATATTGATGGATAATGACAGAAATGGTGCTAATAAAATTTTTTTGATCCTAAAAAAATATTAATGTAATAAAAATATATATGGATATGTAAATGCATGTGAAAGTTACACGTGCGATAATAAGTTTATAGTGATGTAGAGATTTTTTTGAGTTGTATGTTTGTTCGTATTGAAAATAAAAAAAAAATTTGTATGATAGAGTAGTGAAATAAAATGTAAAAATTATATTTATTGATAATACGACTTTTAAAATATAGATATTCAGGCATATATATATATATATATATATTTATACATCATGTAATAACTTGAAATACGACTATATATTCGGAGACATATTATCCAAGTTCCCAATAATATTTTAAATCATTTATATATATTATTATATTCCTTTGATACGGTTATATGAGTCATTAGTTCTTTCGGGGCTAATTACCATCAAGGATATTTCATCACATACACTGCTCTCTCTTTTTCTGTTCATATGTATTGATGCATTCCAATGTTGTCGATATATTTATGTGTATGTATGGTTTATATATATAATTATTTATATATGTACAGTTGGCGTAACGACACGTGAAAAACCAGTGAATTTTATTGCGCACGTGACGGACTTTTATCTCGATTGCATGCTAAAGATTCTAATAGTTTTTTCTCTTTTTATCTTTTTTTGTTTTTCATTCATCGAGTAAATATCTTTCTGATAGAAAAATAAAATTTAATAGATCTGAGAAATCTCACCGGCGAGTCGTCAACTCAGAATAGAGAAGAAAAACAACAATAAATGAACAAATAATATAAGGAAAATAAAGAGGAAGTGGGATTGTATATGGCGTTGACATTACTGAGAAACATTTCCAACAAGTTTAGATGAGGACGAAGATGAAGGTATAAAAAAAACAAAGATAAGGAAAATGGAAAGAGAAGAAGAAGTAACTCCTGGGTCATTAGTTGGCGAATTGAAACGTGCCACGCATGTATGGATGCACGCGCTTGTTAATTTTTTTGTTAAATTTTACAATTGATTTTTTTCAATATTTTTTTTTTCTACTTTTCCTTTTTATCTTTTTTGTTTTAACAATCCCGCGATATTCCATCATGTTCCATCTCTCTTCTTATTCGCGGTTGGCAATAAGAAAAGATGACTTGAAGAATATATATATATATATATATATATATCAAAGGTTTTGCTTTACGAGTCAGCCAGTCTTTTCTCATGATGGCTCGTTACAGCTCGTCGCCATATATACTATATATATATATATATATATGTATATATAGATCCTTCTCACTAACTCCCTTGATTCCATTGACGGGGTAATATATGTGCACTGCGAAACGAGCATAGCAAACGGGGGATATTTCTGTGCTCGCGAAATGAGAGTCATCCGAGTTGGTTTAACGTCGCAGTAAAAATACCGTGTGCTAGTGTGAGTTTTGTTAGAGCATACGAGAGATTTAGCGAAGTGAATAAACACTAGAGTTGGATAAGAAGTGAAGCATTGTTGAAAATAAAATGGGCCAACTTGCCTGAACATAACGATATATATCAAAAAATTTGAGAATAAATTATTTATCATATGAAAAACATTTCAAAGTTTTAATATGTGATTTATATTTTTATAAATTTAATTATTTGAATATTTATAATATTTATTAATTTTTTTTTCTTCAATGTAAAATTCAAAATTTCTGGAAGTATTTAAATATTTATATAATATGTAAATATTTATACGACCATTTGATAAAATTCGTACTACTACTCTGTGCCAGCTATAAAATGGAAGAGACAAGACGAGATCCAGTTTTGGTTTCATTTCATTTCATTTACCCACATCCATTTCTTTATAATTTTGTTTATTTTTCATTTCCCCATTTTACTTTTACCCTCCTTTCAGCCCATTCATATATAAAATTAAAATTGATACACATCAAGATGATATTGATACTTTCAAAATATCCACATTTCGAACATGAATATGCACTTTGAATTCAATAAAATAAATTGTAATACAAATGTTTACATATGTATTATTATCCCTATCATTGCTATAAATTTACCAATATAATCACATATATAAATATATATAAATGTATATATTGATAATGAGTAATAATAATAAAATATATTGAAAAACATATCAATAATTAATTGCAGATCTAGCGGAGAGAAGCAGCCTATTCCATGACGATGGCGTGACAACATACTCGCAATTATTATTCGATATTGCCAGACAGCAGGTCGTCGTAGGTGCAAGGTAATATTACACCGGAACACACACACATATATACAATTATCTATCCATTTATAAACACATATATAGTGTACGATGACGTTTGCAAAGCTGAGTAACTAAAAAGTGTCATTATTATACTGGACTTGTTTCCAATCTGATCAAGACTATTTTATCTCTATATTCTCAACGAAACATTTTACTTATCTAAAGTTTAACGATTAATTTGACCATTGGTCGTATAATATACTTAACTAGCGCGTGAAATTCACGATAAATTCAATGGAATTATAGAGCTTTCAATGTATATCCTTATATATAAATTAAAAAAAAAATATATATATATATATAAGTAATCGGTGTAAATAAAACTCTGGTATTTAGCGCAATAGAGATATGCCGAGACTTTGAACAAAATATATATATGTACTAATGTAATATTCTCAAGACATTACTTAATGCTCAGAGAAATAATTGAAATGATTATCTATAGGCGGCAGGTACGACACAGTTTGATGTAAAACGATTCATGCATGCAACATAATATTTCAATAAAATAAAAAATAAATATAATATATAATGAATATAATATAAATGTGCTACTTGTATTATTAATTGCTGGCAACTTCGCGCTTGAATACCGTCATAGTACCACTTTTCATACGCACTTGATGATAACACAGGCAAATATATATATTCATATCCAAGTACTTATATATGTTTAGTTGGGTATAAAGTTTTGAGATATATCACCAAAGTGACGATAAATCCAAAGCTCTGCTGGGTCTTTTCTTGCATTCGTTCATTGGCCATTATCTTCTATTCTTCCCCATGAAGACAAACGGCCGCCGCGATCGCAATAAATGTTATCGCTCTGCCAACATTCTCCGCGTTCGAAGGGAAGAGAAAAAAAAATCTTTATATATATATATATATATATATGTACAAGTATATAAAGACATAACACAGTTCCCTGGTGTGGAATTCTCTCGTTGATTTTTTTTTCGTAACAATGTCTTTTCGATCTCTTTCACATCGACAACTATATACACAAACTATGTATGTATGTATGAAAAATACTTTGAGGGTGCAACAGACGAGTTTGTTGAGGTTATCTCTAGCTATTGTCTCCATTGCGTCGTAGCTATGTCGTACACCGAGAATGTTCATAACGTCATCGCCCTTGGTCGTTGCCCTCAACATCAAACCGCAATATACAAACGATATAGCAACACCAATATAACTGCTATATATTAACTGTGCACTATTCTATTTGGAATTGAAACGACTTTGACAACGTTTATTATACTGCTGAAGAAGAAAGAAAATAAATATTATGCGGAAGCTACTAGCGGTTACCAAGTTCGACATGTCGGATGATATATTTATATATACGTATATATGCACTAGTTGTATGACTATAGAACACCTTTGGCATGCGGCCAATAAGAGCATCTCTACCACCAGCAATTTGTCTCACTCTTTCTCATCCACCATTCTCTACAATCACGTGCTTGGAATAGATTCGACTGTAATTGCTGAAGCATGTTTTACGTTCGAAATTTCTATTGCCAATGAAAACATGGAATAGCGAAAGAAAGAGGATGAGATTGTATAAAAGAATTTGAGAAAATTCTTTGGTGTACAAGTCCATGGTAAAAACATCTTGGCTTCTATGAGTATATCTGTGGGACTTGTTCCAATCTTTTTGGATTTCTGCCAAATTGACCTTATATACTCTCGACACTTGTGAAGATTTGTAGTAGAAGCCACAGTTAATATT
Organism: Galerucella tenella; assembly: GCA_910591685.1. Classification (NCBI taxonomy): domain Eukaryota; kingdom Metazoa; phylum Arthropoda; class Insecta; order Coleoptera; family Chrysomelidae; genus Galerucella; species Galerucella tenella. The sequence goes on along the minus strand of CAJUYH010001303.1, from coordinate 5,385 downwards.
GTTAAAAACTTCCAACGATCGTGAACTTGCAGCTACGCCAACAAGACAATTATTTCCAATGTTGCTCTTTTTTCTTTTTATTTTTATTTTTTATTTTTTTTCTCGTATTTATCCATTGGAGAAAGTGAACAAAGCAAAATACAATTGTAGTGGATTTTTTGATCGGTTGCCCAAGTTAAATGAGTTGAAATTTTTTTTTTTTATTGTGTCTGTTGTCTCGTGTTTGTTTGTACTTTGTCTGGACCCTGTGAATTTTCCATTGGTGAAGATTCATGTTGGCTACCCAACTATAGACAATGGTTTGTGAGTGGTATATATATAAGATCACGCGTGGGCTGACTTGCATAAGAAAGAATGAAATAAAATGTGCGCGTGTGTGAAATGCAGGCAGAGCAAGCGACGTTAAATTTAATTTATTGCCGTATATACGATGCGACGTTGTATACTGAATATTATATACTGTGCAACAAGAATTATATATTACAGTATACGACCACAATCACCAACTTTTGATCGAGATTAAAGAGACACAGAAATTTTTTGGTAAAAACGACAATTAACATCACAGTAGAAAAGGAAAAAAACCAAAAATATATAATGCAAAGTATTTGAAATAAATAAAAAATATTTTCATGACAAAATAATTTAAATTATTGATATAATATTGTTAATTGTGGGTAGAAATTGTAGATGGCCTTGATAATAATTGATCGAGCGCAATTCTAGCCGCGATTGCTCGCACATGGCTCGAATGAATGAATGAAATGGATGATTGAATGAGAGAGGAAAACGTTGGAAAAGTCGTAGTGAGTAAATGAACACCTTGTGTGATCCCATGAAATGGCGACGAAGTGAGAAAAAGTTGTTGGAACATCCTGTTATAGGAGTGGTTTTACATGCTGGACGATTCTAACTAACTTACTACACAACTCGTTTCAATTATCACGCCACATTTCCTCGTATACGTATATTTATATAAACGCCCGGATAGTTATAACGCATACACATTACATATAAATGCAGACAGCTGTTCTGTGTACACAATGTATCATTTCATGTCATTTATATTTATAATTTCACGAACAATAACAGAAAGTGAATATATATATATATATATATATATATGTTACTGTTTAATTGGTGATAAAAAAAAGTATGAATGAATTGATTACATTGAAAAAGAAAAAAAAAACAAAAACAAAGAATTTATAATATTTTACAATTGACAAAATATTTGAAACAAACATTCATTATTGACTTGACGATCAATTATTTTTTATATTTTATTTTATATAACGGTTGTGTGCTGTTAAAGATAAGGATAAGATATGTAATGATTTGGAGAAAAAAAAATGCGGAGAAGATGCGACGAAAAAAGACTTTACGTAAAGTAATGGGAAGCAATTTTAACTTGGCGATTGTGTGGGTGCAAATCGCTTTCTCTTCATCTTCTTTTGCAGAGTGCATAGTATTGTGACTCTACGATTGCTACAGGAAGTATTAATGCTCAAGCGGAAAGACGAAAATGACAATAATATACGGATAATAAATAAATGAAGAAGAGAATAATGAAAAATGCTGGGGTGAAGAAATTATTTTACATTAATGTGATAGATATTTGATATTAAAGAGTATCTGTATACGACAAGGTGATTTTGATTGAGATGGGACAATGGCAAATGTGAAAGGAATAAAGCCGAAGAATAAAACCACCTACACATCTGTCTCATTAATTTCATCACCATAATATAATAAATAAATTTCGGCTGAATATTATATTGTATATAAATATATGTGGTCATTTTTGCTGATGTTAAATTGAAATGAAAAAGTTTTTTCATTTAGTTATATGCGACTTCATTAATGTCTATGTGAATAAATTATTGAAGTTGGCTAGAGATTAAATTCATCAATGTTGGATTTAATCCGCGTAAATTGAATACTATGACAGCGAAGAGACAATTCTTATAATATAATTCTGATTTTAATTTCAAATTAAATTTTACTCTATTTATATGTATGTATTTAATTCTCACTTCGAAACACACAAGTATAAATTGGATATAAATAAATTATTTATTTTCAATTCAAGGTGAATAGGTTTAATTTCAATTTATATTCAACGATACATATATAGAATTTATTTTTCAAATTGATTATTCACGAGGTGGAAAAAAAAAAATAAAAGAATAAAGAGAAACGAAAAAGAATTCGCAGAGTTTTGAATAATCGATCCAGAATACTTCGTGATAAAGATAAAAAATTAAATATTTATGTTCATATACATATTTTCTTGATTCTCAATATCCCACAGTGTATAAATAAATAAATAAATAAAAAAAGAAATATTGTTGAATATACAATTTAATTGACCGACAATTTCATACATACGATAGCTATAGAACGTTAATCCACCCACCAGTTACATAAAGTCAACTGTTAATTCTGCAATTTTCTCCTCTCCCTTCTTTCATCTCTCATATTTATATAGTTTTATCCATTTATTTTTATTTATTTCGCTGTGGTTCACTTTACCTTTTTTGGGATCCTGTATAATATAAATCTCGTATAAGTATGTTGCATCTGGTTTGGGAGGCGAAGGCGAAGGCGGATCGGGAGGCGAACGGCCTTCTGGATTTGTGCACCAATTGCTTCTGATGGTAAAGAAGCCGGGAATTTGTTCAATGCTGAGTTCAACACATGATCAAGCAATTGAGTGCGCGCGAGTAAAGGAGATATGCGAGATCAATGGACAAGACACACCCTCGTGTATTATTCTATTAATAGCTTGGTTATTAGCGACAGCCCACATTTGATTTGAACTCTGAATGCTTTTGTCACAAATAAATATATATATACAAGAATTGAAAAGGAGAAGTGAAAAGTGAAAGAGTTAAATGATTTGCTCTGAGAATTTTATGCAGTGTATACATATAACCACAATACACGCGAATTTTGTTATGCACAAATTCCTTTTTTTTTTTTTTTCATGATTTTTTTTTCTCGTCGCTACTCACTTCAACTTTCTGTTCCATTTTTATCCTTATTTTCGTTCTGTTTTATTATTATTATTATTATTATTATTATTTCAATATACAACGCCCCTTGAGGCGTGTTATAATTTATTTTTTTTTCTTTTCATTATTTTTCGTTTCACAACGCCAATCTTCTTTCGCTCACATGTCATATTTCTTACATTCATCCCATTCTTTCTTATTACACTCCACGAGATTTTTACTGGCGTGAGAAAATAAATTGCACGCGCAAATTTTCCAGGAATACAAAAATAAAAATAAAAATTCAATAGCAATATAAATGAATTTAAATGAAATTCATATTCCATTGTCCAATATCTAATTGAATTATATTTATCCACGCTATGTGATTAATTTCAATGATTTAGAGCGCACCCAATCATTATTAATAATTTATAGTACATAGATAGTTGATAAAGTGGATAAAGAAAAAGTTAAATAAAAAGAAATATCTATTCATAAACGAAAAATTTTTTAATAATAAAAAGAATGTAGTAGTTGGCGCCAACACGTAACGCAATACTAGTCCCTTGGCGCGTCTGAATCACGATTTATGTATTAATCGGCGGGTACATTATTGATATACCAGACAAGTATACCCATGCGCCGGTGACTTTAGACAGGTCTCTAACAGTGTATGTCGCTAAAACACACAATAAAAAAAAAAAACATATCAACGTATAGCCATAGGTATTATGTGCTTGGGTAGAGTTGTACAATTCCCTTGGGAATATACCCATATGAAATAGGGGTCGAAGTCTAACGACGACACTTTCACTGAACGTGTAGTCAGTGAAAGTAGAACGTCACAATTATATAGACAGAACATATTGCTATGAGAGTATTATATATATATATATATATATATATAAACAGAGAGAGAAAGAAAAAATATCAACATCAGTGTAGCAATGAGCAATTGACGACAGTATAATCCTATTGAGAGTATATATAATGTTGGTAAAAGCAACAGACAAAGCTGTCACTGTCTATAACTGACTTCTAAATATAATCTTTATCACATTGCAACAAATCGCATGGCATTTATGAGCGCAAGATATAAAGCGGCATTTTCTGTTTATTAGCAACAATCCAATGGACAACTCGATCGATTATTCATATATATATATATATATATATATATTATTATATTATATTATATTATATATATTTTTATTTTATATAGAAAATCTAGCGGCATTCAGACATGTGTGGGCTGTGAAGTCCTGCCCACGTGCCACAATGATTGCTTCTAATAGATGAATTATTATTGAATAGAGTGAAGCGAAATGAGCCTCGTTTGATATAATTCATAAAATGTTTATTCTTCACTGATTTTCTTACTAGAAAATATGTTGCTGTAGATTTATAATATTTTTTTTTATTGTGAAGTCATCCCTGGTATCGGTATAATGTGTTTGTCAAAAGTGATAAATTGTATGTACTTTGTGGCGTGTTTGTATAGGCATTATTAAATTACTCATTACATAATTCTCCAGCTTCTAATCATTATCCGGCTATCGTCGATCAATTAATTAAGCGAGTGTGCGCGCGCGCAGCGTGCTCTCCTATAACTAATTGCAACTGCATTTGCAACTACGATGACAACAGCACTGGGTGTTATACACATGTTTTTATCATTAACCTGCTGCGCTTATTTTTATTGCACGTGACAATCTTATTTCCAATTTACCTATTTCAACAGTCCCGTATTTTATTTATAAATTAATAAAAAATTGCAGTACAATTGAATAATACGATTGGCAGTGAAAAAAATTCGATTTTAAAATGAAGAAAATTTATCATTTATTTGTTTATATATAGATATATTTTTTTTAATGTGACAACGTTGACTACTCGTCACTTTATTTGCACATTTCAGGTGTCAGAGAAAGTGCACATGTATAGCGGCGCCAAGATTCTTTTTTTCTTATTTTTTTTTTCGCTCTCTCTCTCTCTCTCTGTGTCCTTTCTGCCACTATTCATATATATATATATATATATTGTCTGTCAGTCGTGCATAACGGGCGTGACATGTGTGGACGCCCAGAGGCAGTTATTTGTCATGATAATTCGCGTGAAGAAAATTCCACAATAAATATTTCTCCAAGTTTTATTATTATTTTGTCGTTTGTTTGTTTTTTTTTCTTATCAAAATTTCTTCTTAACTTTACTGTCTTCTCTTTTGTTTTTAATTTGTGATTTTCATTTATGATTTAACATTGACGAAAATTCGAGAGCGGAATATGTTATTGAATGGCTGGATAAAATATACAGTATGGTCGATTAATCGTGAGATGGATGCTACAAGACCGATATGGTTATCGAGGTCGCGTGAGATCGATAAATT
>CAJUYH010001302.1:57684-91893 GCA_910591685.1 Galerucella tenella | reverse complement strand
AAAAGCAATGGTAATTGTATTTTATTATTTATTTTTGCATTTTTTCACTGAATTTATTTGATTCTATTGTGCTTACACATGTAATTTTACGTGTAATTAGAATGAATATTTAATGTATCATGTTAACACAGTTTTGAACTAGTCCCATGTGATATTAGATGTTTATATCATATATATATAAATATATGCCGTATGCTTCACACCATACATGTATACACACATACACTTTATCTGTTGATTTGTATTTGCACATTTATCATATATTGTTGTTAAATATTTTTCACACATTAAATACAGAAAAATATGAAATAGATCACGCGATGTATATTACATTCATTCAAAATTCGTAATGAAATTCGCTAAGGCAGTGATTCATTTAAATATCATATAGCATGTTAAAATATCAGTTAATGTGTACATTTGTTGTAGATATGTATGTTGATGACACGAAAATGTTATTAAAATCGTCGTATCAACAGCAAAAATTAGTTTGCACGCTAAAGTCAACACGCGCGGACAATATCTCAAAAAACAAAGACACACATACACATTTTGCAGTATTTGCGTACATGCATTATTCCACGACATTGTCTGCATTTGTGCGTACTACACATTTTTTTTGTTTTTTTGTTTGTCTTTCTCCTTTTATTTTCAATTATCAACGCTCCTTTATAATCCTATCACCATTAAAAAAAATCAATGCTGAATCGGCTTCCTTTCTTTCTTCACTCTCTCTCTCTCTCTCTCTCTCACCACCCTCTCTATCTATCTATCTATCTCTTTTTCTTTTTCTTTCTCTCTCTCACTCACTCTTTCCGAGACACAATCCGCAATCCTATCATTGCCCGTGCAGCAATAGAACGAATGTTAAGTCCGGAGTATCCGCACTGTCTTCCACCAGTACCGCGTTTGGAACTGCGGCCAGCAATGCACGTTTGGATCAAACTGGAAATGGACATATTGACGAGGCGCTAAGACAGCAAGCACTTGCCGAAGAAGAAGCAGCCATGAACCAGTACAAGGTAGAGGTCGTGATAAATTTTTATTTATTAAAAACATGATTTCATATTGAGCTTGTTATTTAATTTATATATTTTCTTTTGCAGGCCAAGGTTCAATCGCCGACTGGACTAAGTACAAATCCTTTCCTCAGTTCGCCGACTGGCAGTGGAAACCAAACAATTGTTGATTTGTTTAATTCTGCGTCGGCGTCCGATTCGCAGGTGAATTTAACTTACATTTATATATGTATGTATTTATTTTTAATTTGAAAGGGAAGGGTAAAGGAGATGGTATTTTTTTGGTTTTTTCAAGCCTCAGAAAGCATCTGATGATTTGTTGGCGCTTGAAGGTAATCCATTTGCGGATATATTTGGAACGCCACAGGTTGCATCCGTTCAAAATGTCTCGGCACCAAGAAATATGTGGATGACCAACGGTAATGGTAAATAATATATCCATTATTGTATTATTTTATTAATTTATTTTACCAATATTTATCCTACGCATAGTAGTATATTTAATTTGTTGAATTCACCTTTTTTGTTTATTTGTTTGTTTTCAATTCTGTAGGTTTCGTGGTATCGACTCCACCATCAAATAATAACTTTGTTACAGATAACAATTTTTCATCTGTATTCGGTGATCAAGAACAGCAGTCGTGTAAGTATTTAAAAAATAAAAAGTGCGAAATGACAAAGATTTAATATCACAGGGATTATCACAAAAATATAATAACTACATATTCCATTCATATCATCATTAACACTCAATATGCTTGTGTTCCACTAACACACAATAACCGTACATTCGATGGGATTTAATGGAGTAAACAGAACTAAAAATAAAACACAGGAAGAAATCTAAATTGGAAATGATGAAAAAAGGAATGTTGTATCTCTAACAATGAAATTCTTTCTTTTGCGCAAGCTGCTACTCAAGGATCAATTGGATCCGTACCTAATCCTTTCATGGCCGATTTTTCCGCTCCTCAATCCCAGGGTGGAAATGCATCAAGCATGGGGCTATTTGATCAGGGTGACGGGAATACAGCAATAATCGGTAACGAGGCTCAGCCACAGGGCGGAGACCTGTTCAGTGCGAGTGGTCAGGCGGATTTTTTTGGGGGCGACTCAGCATTGATCAGAGCCACGGACGGAAGTGACGTGGACTTTGCCCCTGGCGCGGCATTAGGAGTCGCACCAGGAGCAGGGCCCGTTACAGCAATTGCCACTGGCAAGTCCACTGCAACGCCGCCACCCAGACCGCCGCCTCCCGCGACAGGTACAAATAGCACACCGCGTGCAATGTCACCCGCAATTGGTGGTGCATCACCCGGTAGGCTTGCCTCGAACACCGGCACAATTGCTGGCGCTGGTAAAAGTGCATTTGACGATCTCAACGATAGTATTCGTATGGCTCTGGGTGGGTCTCCGTCCCGTCCAGCACCCGCTGTGCAACAATTGTCTCACGTACAACAAATATCACAACCACAACATGCACAAATGCAACAGAGCTTTGGTGGTGTTTTTGACGTGAGTGCACCGATGCCGGCGGGCGTTGGACAACAATTAGGTGGCGCTGGCCAAAATGTGTCTAGCTACACAATCCCTTCTCACACCCAAGTATCTGTGGGCCATGACTCTCCGATTAAGCAGCCAATAGCAGGTGACGGGAATTCATCGAATTAAAAAAAAAACACAAAAGCCTCCACGCATGCATTGTTCATATTTAATGATTTTTAGTTATTCGTTACATTTTTATCATTCTATTTGTTGTATTGCGCCGTGCTAAAATCTTCTAAATTAATTGTTTACATAGCTATATGCTTGTTGAAATATTTAATTGTCATAAATTATATATTAACAACCAGTATATGACATAATTCAATTCACTTTTACTATGTTTTCAATGTAATTGAGTCAAGTCAATCACGGAAATTTTCGTAGAAATTATTAAATTGATAATACAATGGTTGAATTGAAACTGCTTTGACAAGTGTAGTTATTCTTTAAATTCCGTATGGTGTTGATTTCATTTTATTCTGCTTTCATTTTATTATTATTTTGTTATATTTATTTATTACGGTAAATTAGAACTAGTAATTATTTCAGCGATGGGACAATCAGCTAATCCAACGAGCAGCAGTAAAGTTCTCACTGGCGATCTAGACAGCAGTTTAGCAAGTCTTGCACAAAATTTGAGTATCAACAAGAGTGGTCAACAGCAAGTGAAGTAAGCACTTTGATAAATCAATTGTAAAATGAATAATAAATGTAACTGATTGATTATTAATTTATAGGGGTATGCAGTGGAATTCGCCAAAAAATACTGCAAAGACTGGTGGACCAGCAGGATGGACACCACAACCAATGGCAGCTACCACCGGTGCAGGATATAGACCAATGGTAATGTTTAAATTCTTATTGAACAAAAATGTATTGCAAATATTAGGCACGTTTATGTCAATAGATGAGCGCACCCTATCATTAATTATCCACAATATTAAGCTTGAAAGTCCCCAAACAATTTGAGCTCGATATAGGGAATTATCATTGTACAGCCCAAACATACAGCAACACATTATTGATATTTTTTTTCTTGATTATATTCATCCCTCAATATTTATGAATGCATCCATGATTTTATTATTACAAAATCGTATATTATTGTATAAATTATATAAGACATATCAATATTGAACACATCAGCCTTGCGCTTATCACAAACATGATCTTGGCTTACTGTACCCTTATTATTATACACTATTTAGCAGGCATATAAATTTTGCCGATTTTGCTGGAAATAATTTTACAGGCAATAGAAAAACAAATTAAATTATGTTTTTTCGAGAAATTACAAAAAATTAGTTATGAGTTGGCATATTTATTTACCTGATGCATGCATGGCATATGGCATGACGCTGGCTGTTACAGGGCCAAGGAATGACGCAACTTCCTCCAGTGAATTTTGGTTTTCCTCCCCAGTCCACGCCATTGGTAAGTTATTGACAAATTATGCAATTTATTGACTCAATGTCTGCTATGTATATTTATCTGTTTAATGATTCCATTCTCTTCTACTACAATTCATTCATCAATTATTTCTCTATCATGTATAAAATACTTAATTTTTTACATCGCAATGGGTATTATAAAAATATTCCGGTGATTTAAAAATTAAAAATAGTAACATTGGACTGTAGGGAATGCAAAATATGCCGATGGGAATGCAGGGCATGAGGCCGATGATGGGTGCAATTCCTGGTGCGCCTGTTGCACCAGGTGGCGCTCCAATGATGGTTGGTGGTGCAAATCCAATGATGGGAGCTCCAATGCAACAACAAAATCAAACAACCGCTCTGCCGCAGGGTAACGCAGTTCAACTCGATCCCTTTGGTGCTCTGTGAAAAGATGTTTAGGTATTTGTCACAATTTTTTTTCTTCCCAATTCCATCCATGATAGTTAAATAAGTCATTTTCAGTTGCCATTTTTTAACACAACTATATGACATTTTAATGATAGATGTTTATTGTGCATTTCCAGACAGTCCCCATTGGAATTACAGAAGCAGGAGTTATCCATTTTGTAAATATTGTGTAATATGCCTACAAACTGCGTCCGGCATCCAACTTTTTTTTTTTTTTATTTTTACTGTCATTTCTATCTTATTATTGATTGTATTATGATGTACTGAAAAGTATTGTTGCCAAAATGTTGTCAATCACAAGAGAAGGAAATGTAATATTTGGCAATGATACATACAGATATCCCTTTGCTCGTGATCTATTCGAGAGATTCCAATTCCATTTCTTCGATTAAAGAAAAAAAAATATCTATTGGCATAGAATGGTGTATAAATTCATATAAGATGGCCCCTAGTGCTTAGAAAAATGTCAAATAATTGGGCGTTATATATAGAGCATTTCGAATTGAATAGTCGAGATCGAATGCGTGTCTCAGGTACTGTTTATTAATTAATTAGAGTCTCAAATCGTGTATTGTTATGTTTTTAAACGGTGGTAAATGCCTATGAGCCGCTGCAATGGTTACTTTGATGCTTATTGTTAAATTGTCAAAATCACCGCACGTTGTATTTATTATTGATATCTTTTTTTTTTCTTGCAAAAATTTAATTCAGTGACAATAATGAATCTGTCATATTTTAAATTATGTTGGCGTTCCTTTTTTGTTCATTGAAAAATTATTTATACACGTTTAATCCTAAAATTCTTTTGTGTAATTTTAATTGAGGGAGAATTAGTGAAATTAAGGTTAATTAAATAAAATTATTGGGCATAATATTTAATGCAACTTAGACAATTTCCATAGCAACGATCGATGCATGTTTTCGCAAAAGAATGAATTGTAAAGGCGTTCATTATTAAAAACTGCACCACATCATGTGCCTAATATATTCGGCAAAATTCATATATACATATAAACAAAAATATATATATATGTTTGAGTATATATACTTTACTGTTGTACATGATTTTTATTTTAGCGATTGCATTAAGTACGTTACCTATTATGAATGGTGGTAATGAAAATACGGCGAGAAATAAAATACACAATATCATTGAAATTGTCGTTGTTAAGTATTATACAATAGGATGTATCGTCAATCATTGCGCTATGCACGTTCATTATTATATTTTTGTTTTCGTAAATATCCATGAAGTTGTACAGGCGTTCCTATCAATATACATTATAAGAAAATTATCTCAACGATATATTATGTATACACATAAAGTGAAAGAAAAGAACAAAAGAAAGAATAATAACAATAATAATGTACAAGTAATGCTCATTTATTCTACCGCTCCAATTATGCATTAGATGCGGATGCATTATAACTTAATATTCATATTACCATATCTATATATTTTAAAAATAAGAAAGAAAGAAACAAACAAAAAACATTCAGTTCATTAATTTTGTTTATATTGTTTATAGACTTTGCCAATAGTGACATAATAAGAAAAATAAAATATCTTTCAATACTAATTAAAAATTTCAATAATCAGAAAATAATGAAGGATAATTTTGATTAATTTCCAAAATAAAATATTTCGGGGTCCATTAAAATGATTGAAATGTTCAAATGACTCATGGCAACAAGCTAAATAGATAATTGTTGGAAAAAAAAATTATAATATAACTAACCCTTACTATACCGCCTGATATTTTAGAGTCTGCTAATGAAATTAATTTCAACTGAAAATAAAAAATAAAATACAACTATTAATGTTTCTATGTTTCTGGATCGTTATTGAATATAACAGGACAATATTGTATGTATTAATCATATATTACAAAAGAAACGAACAACAAGCAAAAAAATATATATACATATATATCTGAAAAAGTGTCTAATAGATTATAGAATGTTGAATAACAATCTCGATAGGCCAATTATTCGAGTCCACTAAAAAAAGATACAATATACACAATGAATATTTATTCCTACCATAAAATATTGACACAGTATATATATATATATATATATATATATATATATATATTTTAATGCATAACATATACATATAGATAAAAGAGATTGTGACTAATAAGGGTTGAAAGCATGATCATTATGTGCAATAGAAAAATAAAATTGAATTGTTAAACATCAATATATCAAAAGGGAAGGGTAAATATTGTGGGTGTATAATTGCATTATTGCGTGCACGGCTGTTTTAAAGGAAGATAAAAATTTAAATTAATAAACGCTTAATTATTAATTTCTATCATGTAATTAACACGCACTCGTAGTGGGCATATAACCATAATCCGTATAACTATGCAGGGGTACTAATCATATACGAGTGAGCACAAAAAAAAACATGGTCAAATCCACTGACCTGTGAATAATGTAAAGAAAATGAAGGAGAGAAAGAGAAACATATAAAAGCTGCATCTAGCGTATTATTAATGGTGCATATAAACAAATTAAAAACATGAAACAAACACAAAATGTTGGCTTTAGTTTATTTTAATAGGATCAGCGCGCTGGTGTCAAATGACTGGGAGTTGTTCACACAATTTGTTATTACCAAGTCGAGTAATAAATTTATTTATTGTCCAGTTTTTGGACAGAAAAAAAAATTATTGAAATTAGACGTTACAATATAATAAACTGTAAGCTTCATTGCGTAGAAAAAAAAATGGATAAAAACAATATCAGAATTAGCAATTTCATTTATTATTGTCATTGATCTATATTAATTAATTTCAAATCCAATTTATTCTTATGCATTAGATTAAACTAAATATATACATGTATATGCTTTATTGAATGACGTTCAATTGATTCTATCGTTATTTTTCGGATCGTAAATTTGTACAGTTATATTCGTGTGAAAGTCATATATACATAAACAAGTAAAATTATTCTTTAATTATATAATTTCATATATCTCATGGTTATGAAAACACACATTACCACTTTCCGTGAATTGTTTGAATAGCAAGTGAGGAGATTGTAAGTAAAGGTGTCTCTAACACAGAACTATTTAGTAGAAAAAAAAAAAACCATTTACAACTCAACACCGATGTCGAATAATATGTTTATGTACTGTTTTTTTAATTTTAATTGACTCATTATGTTAAATTATACGTACCAATTATACAAACATAGAATATGTTACAGTATTTACAATATGTAGCTAATCGATGGCGTTCAATAGAGTATTTATTGAGAAACGAATTTTGTTGGAGTTCTGCAACATTTCTTCTTTTCTATTTCTATTATTTTACTTATTTTACTATAAAGAAATCCTATCTTCAATTTAATGACCATTCAACTTTATAGTAAATACAAAAACATCTTGAAAAAAAAAAAAGCATTATTCAGTGAATTCTTCATGAGATATGTAAGTGAGAAAGTCATCGTTAATTATTACGCGATATTTCCGTTGACGAGCGCGTTCCTCAAGGAATCGCGCGTAACGCGTGGGAAGATGTGCTCGGTATTCGCTCGTGTCACTTAATTGTTTCAACTTCCTTTCCACTTCCCGCGGGGATATACCATACGGACATATAGATATCATGAGCATTATCTGGCAAACTTATATGGAAGAGAGCAATATCATAACATATATACCGGAACGATTCTCCCTGGGTCTGTGCCATTATGTGATTTCCCAGAGTATCATCATAAAACATCACAGTTATACTCAGCAAACATAACATTTATAACTTTGATTGTCTCTATAGTCGATGAAAAAAAAAGAAAGAAAGAAACTGTAGACATCCATCAAAATTGAATGACTTTCGTGTCTTTTTAATTTGATAAACAAATGAAATACGAATGATATAATTAGAGATATAAGATTTTTTTATTGATGACTTTATTATCTCAGTTTTATATCTTGTTTCGCACTTGTATATCATAATGACGATTTCACTAAAATATACCTGTCATAGATATAGAAATTCGATTTCTCTTTGAAACTTAGTTACACTCCCAATGGTCCACAGTGATACAATCTTCCAACAGTTATTATACTTAGTCTGAGCGAAAATGATTTTGAAATAAAAGGATTTATTTCCTATGCATATTTATTCTACGTCCATGAACAAGAATCATCCATTGCTTGACAGTTGTTCGTTTTTATTGAAAGTGCAGTTAGGACTTTGCCATTATTTTATTTTTGGTCGCAAGTTTTTTGGACAAATCGATGTATCATTGGGGTTTCTATAACATACCGGATATGGATGTATATTGAAAGAACGATAGTTGACAAGCACAAAAGAAAGAGAGAGAGAAAGCTGAATATTTTCTTATGTATCAACTGTGACTTCACCAATAGACATTTACTACATCAGCTATAACGCTGCGGTTATACAAACAAACAAATATACCAAACCTCTGGCGGTATCGTGCTTCATCCAATAGCGATAGATCCTACTTTCGTTTAGGTCGCAGCTGATCCGTGACCCGAGGGGATCTTCAGTCGCGTTGCTATTCCGGTGCGAAGGCTCGTGTTTATTATTATTCTTTCACCATTCTTCCAACGAATGAATTTAGTTTTTATTTCTTCACACCCACATACTACACTTTTTTTCTTCATAATGCATACATCCATAGTTCAATTTATAATTCATTTTACTCAATTTCCTTTTCTCTGCAATATAAGAAAAATTAAGGACCTGTTGAAAAAAAAAAAAATATAAATAAATAAATAAATATATTTTATATTACGTGTGATTAACGCGCAAGACTATTCTGCTGATGTCGACAGTTTTGTCCTCTGCCTCAACTCTCATCTTTTAGTTACTTTATCTCTGCTGCTATTTTCACAGTGTAGCAATGAGTAATTGCGAGTAATTTTACCGATAGTAACGGTAGTGTGGTTTGTCGTGGCACTGCCATTTGAACTGCAATCGTGTCAAGAGGGATGGTATTCTATTCAAGTCTCGGTTCGTTCAGTTAAGTTTTGTTGAGAAAAGAAAAAAAAAATATATTTCTGTCTGTCCAACTCCACCGCGGAAAATTCAACATTACTCTTAAAATAATATAAATATATATATATATATATATATATATATATATATATATATATATATATATATATATACACATGCAGAGGATCTTGAGTAGTTTGATATTTAAATTATACCGTTTATAATAAAATTACATGTATAAAGTTTCAAAATACTATAAATATTTATATTAAGAGATGAAATTAGGACAAATAGGTGCAATTATGCATTACGTAAGGTATGAGATTGTGTCTTAGGAACGGGAAGGAATAAAAGTTTTATGTCGACAAGAAAAAAAAAATGAGGAAGATGCGCATTTATATATATATATATATATATATGTATACATATATTTGTATTGGGATGTCACAAAACGATGGTGGAACGATCGTGTCGGAGGTGAAAGCCTCATGGACCGCAGTCACCGCGATTCCGTCCACGCTGCGTGTCTTGATAAATATATATATATATATATATATATTTAAGTCACGAAGCAAAGGTAAATTTCCTGTCGGGCGTTAAAGAAAAATGCAACGTCTAATCATTTAAAAAATTCGCAAGATTTTACATGGCATAAAATAAAATTTTAATGAATTATTTAATACCATTACATTTAAAATAACAACATGGCTTTGTACCTTATGTTGCATTGTCATCAATAATAAATATAATAATATTTTTATATTCAGTTATTTTATTGCAAAATGATTTATAATGAATTGAAGATGGTATATGTGTATGTGTGGATAGGTATGGAGAGAAGGTGAAAAGGCCATAGGGTATGTTGTGTTTGATAAATCAAAGCTGGAGGATATTCGTGAGTCCTGAAGTTGTATGAAAAATGAAAGTTGTGTCGCGCGCGCACACAGTAGAAGAGATGCTATCTTCTGGGTATTATGTAGCCAACCGTAGTGTATTGTTCAACTCGACATCGTATGGCGCGAGACCACGATGGGAAACGACGTCGCACTTTCGTCGATTCGGCGCCAGATATATAGATATATACACGCAATGTACGTCTCTTCTCTAGAGAAGCTTATTTTATTTTATTTTTTCTTTTTTCTTTAGCTTTATTTGCTTTTCAATGGTTATATACACGCATTGTGCACATATATTTATTGTATTTGTTGTATGTACAATATATATTTTATTTGTATGATATCAATTGCTGTAGAATGGATAATAAGTTTTACACTTATAATCCATCATTCATCGATTTTTTTATATGCTTTCTACCATAAAAATACATTGCGAGTGAGCGATATGCCGGAAGTACGTATAGAGATGTTACTTCATGCTATAGGAATATTTTACATAGCAGCAAAATATTAATATTAATTAGACGGATTATTTTTTGAAAGATATTTATTGATATGTTATTATGAATATTATTATTTTTTTTTCCTGTTTTGTTTTATCATTTTTTAAGTGGGCCCGTAATTGCACTTGGGGTATCTTGCAAATAATACTCTTGGTCACTCATTTGTAACGCGTACATTGTCAATTATAAATGGCATTCTCTTCTTGCGTGTTTTCACTGTTGTCGTTTAGCTCGTAATAAACATTTTGTCGAAATTAGTTCACTTTCCCGGCCACAGAGATATCTTTTTATATATATATATTTATATTTGTTTAAACGTTTATATTTATTCTCCCGTACATTAACTGGCTATTTGTAATGTTTCATTATCATAAAGACGAAATTAATTTAAAGACAAATACAATTGCAAATAATTGTATAATTATTTTCAGTTATATTTAATTTGGAATATAAAAATTAATCGGTATGACATTAAAGCTCAAAATGTTTACAAATGTGAATATTTATAATGTTTTTTGTTCCATTATAATTATATATCTAATACGTAAATGAAGTATTTTGCAGCATGACAATAATTGGCTGTTAAAAAAATTTGCGGTAATATGTCATCATTTCAATTCTTTCGCACGCATCTAAGTAATAAATATTCGAAAAATCCTGGTGTGTATATATATTTGTTGATTTGTTTCCTTAAATACAAAGAAAAAAAAAATATTTAATCAATTTAAATGTTTATCATTATTCTCCATATTTGTCAAATATAAATGAGTGTAATTACTAATTAGCCTTGAGATACTGCTACACTCTTGTATGAAAATTCAAACGATAATTATTATTGTGCAGTCTTTCGTCATCAATGGCGTATTAAAATATTATTATGGGGTTTCATATATTATTCAAAGTCATCACAAACGTCCTCTACGCAGTTGCGATTGTATTATATACCTGCATCTTTCCCCCACCGTCATTTTTCTCCAGTGACAGCCAGCAACTTTTGCCACTTCTGTTATTGGTGTAGTTGGCATAGTTCGTAAAACTGTTAAATAATAGATAATGAATCCATTCATGAATCGACGACGACCTTTCTTCGATTTCAAACTTTTACTACGTCTCATTCGTTTTGCCATTTTTATACCCCAATTTTTTCCCTCGTTTATTGTCGTTCATAGCAATAAATGACAATTTGACGCAATCTTCCCATTTTCGTTATATTTTTCTACATATATATATATATATATATTTGTTTTATCTCAATGTCGATATTTTTTATTTAGCGACTGTGTTTATATAATAAATTTTCTCACTTTTTTTCGACATTTCAATCCAAAAATTGTAGATCTGAATGAAGTTTTCAATAAGGAATTAACTCGCAGTTGTTTGCCATTTTTTTTTGTTTTCCCTACATCTATAAAGCAGACTATTTGTGTAATCTAACTATCTTCAAGTACATTCTTTTGACAATACAAATTGTAAAGAGAATGTATTAGCGATACTCCTCATTTTTTTCTCCTTTTTTATTTTTTTGGAGCTGTTTTCTGTTTCATTTCCGATGTTGCAAGACAATAATAAGGAAGATGAAACATTTTTATTTATCCATTATTCATCCAAACAGCGATATAAATTAATCCAGTTATATACATATATATATATATATATGTATAATTATTGCAACATTGTCTAGCTTATATCTTTGAATGTAACAAACTCATATAACATTTAATTCACATGACCTAAATTAAAACCTCTGGCGAAGATGCTATGAATAGAATTTTGTAATTAAGGCAGTTGTCGTAAACACTTTTCGCAAATCGATGTACATGCGATGTATCTTGCGATTCAATATATATTTAATTCACACACATTTATACAAATATATATATATATATATATTACCTTCGGCCATATTGAGATTCGAAAGGTAAAAGTGACTGAAATACTCGACCAGATCATTCGTAATGTTTTTTTTTTCTTTCATCTTTTTTAGATATATAAAAAAAAAAAGGCGAAAAAAAAAAAACAACGTTACTATCATCGTGTTTGATACAAAGTTGAAAGCGCTATTTAACATCGTATTTGAATATACACCTCGGAAGTGGATGCTAATCAATGAAAAACGTGAATTCGTGATCCATAAACATGGACAACGTGATTCGAGTTAATAAACAGTTGTGGCGGAAATCTTAAAACGGTCTTGGAGACGATCTAGTCTCCTTGTCGTTGTCGTCTTCGTCATCAGGCGCGTGTATATATATATATATACACTTTCAAAAAGCCATAAACGGGCTGGAAATATAGTGCACGTAATATCGCGCCGACGGCTGAAGATCACTCTCACTATGTATATATACTTGTGATGGTTTAGCTCGATGACCTCCGCGGTGAATCTTGTCGACTGGATATGGTGGGGATTAACTCGCTCGTACATTTCCATTCAGTGCACTTAATAGAGAAATGATATTGCACAGGTATATATAATTTAAATGAAAGAATGAAAAGAAATAAATGAAAAAAAAAAAAAAAAAGTTAAAAATTAATAATAAATCAAACGAAAAATTTTAAATGTAATATAAAACAAAAAAAAATTATTAATTACCAATTCGATACTTTTATTATTTATTTTCTCTTTCACCATTGCATCTATAAGTGTAATTTTTATTTTTATTGTTTTGAATCGAGAACGTGCTATAAAACTAAATGAAGAAGAGAATTTATATGTATGTACTCCTGTAGAAGATGAAAAAAAAAACTATCGTATAGAAGTAATGAGAGTGCGCGCGTGCGGCAACGCATAGTGAAAGAGAGTATATATGTATGTATGTATGTATGTATATGAAGAGAAGGGAAGTGGAGGAAAGGGTAGGGAGAGGATGGGACATAGCGAGAGGGTTGATCTACACAGAGTGTTGTGAGAGAGGGAGGACTTGGAGCGGCATGAGGATTCCTCGTCACGCTGGAGACTTGCCAGTATCGTGCCGCGACTCCATCCCATCTCGTCCTTATAGAGCGTGCGTTGAGAAGGATCCATTTGCCGCGACCACTATTTCATATTTTTCCTCTTTTTTATATGACAAGGAGAAAATTTTATTTTAAAGCGGTGTTCCACGCGCTAAACTCAACACACGTGTGTGTGCTGTGTGACGTAACGGTTTATAAATTTATGTGATTGATCGTTTATTATTGGAAGAACATTTAATTAAATTAACAATTTAGTTACCATTGGTATGTATATATATACATGTATACATATATATATGCGTGTTTATTAATTATTTATTGTTTTGATTTTATAGTTATGTGGATTTATTGCGTTAACAAATTGGTATTCAGGGATTATTATTGTTGAAATAGTAATTGTCTTGTTTATTTTTTTTTTGTTTGATTTTTGCTTAAAGCTGATTTTTTTTTCTTTCTTTTTTTCGCCATGAAATTGTGTAGACTGGTTCGGGTGGCTTTTGATAGAGTTGGCTAATATGATATAGTATAGAGAGTAATGTTTTAGAGATAGTGTGAATAGAGAGTGGAGGAAGGTCATTTTTATTCACTCGTGAATTTCCACCCGGCGCAATATAAAGTGTATGAGGTCAATGGAAGGTACATAGAGATGCAATTTTATTCATTATATTTTGAAATATTATCCGAATTTATAATTGAGAAATTTTTATTCATTTATTGTTTTCAATTGAATAAAATATTAAATTGTGAGGGTTGCATTCGTGCAAATATTGAATTTAATTTTTTTTAATTTAATTCAATCAATTTTATTGCAGATTCACGAATATATTATATCTTATTCGAGACGACCTCATGAATTTTCAATTTAATTAATGATGTAGTTCATTAAAATCATTCATTAATTGAGAACAAAAATGTTCTCGAGTGATATCATCATTGGAATTTTTATTTTGTATATATAGGTGAAAATATTGAAAAATAATTATTATATCTATCTACAGGTTCACAACAGAAAAAAAAAAAGTTAGTTGAACTTGGTACGAAAAAAAATAAAAATAGGCGAAAGCGCCGGGCAAAAGATGTATGATGAGTTTTGAATGTTGACTCTTGTTAATGTCTTTTTCTCATTTCTTTAGTCTTTTATAGTATCTGTGTGTCGTTACGACTGCCATGCAATTACAACTAAGTACACACACACACACACACACACACATACGTAGCATTATAGTACTTCCATTAAATTTAAAATAATTTCATACATTGTCACCATATAATAATAGAAATAATATAAAAGAATATATGAAGAAAGGAAAAAGTTATTTCACCGCATTTCTCTCTAAACAAACCAAAAATTTTTTAAATGGTCCAGAATTATTATATACCCTGCGACATTGTATGTCTCTTTCCATTATTATTATTTTTTATTTCTAATAATTGATTAATTGTCTTTGCTTATGTGTATGGCCTCTCGCTATTTTTCTCATGTGCTAATTTCATTGAGTAAAACGAAAAAAAAAAAAAAAAAAAACAACATATACATGAACAAAAATATAGATAAACCAATTGAATCGAATAAATTCCAGTGCAACGCAGACGCCGTATTGTCTAGCCGGCTAACACACCGCGTATACGTAACTCATATTTTCATTATCACTATATTGATATATATCCTCATGTAATATTTATACTTCCATAAAATTTCCATATATATTAAGGTGAATGGTCTCATGAATATAATTACTCTATTTCATAACTGGCAGGTATCTATTCATTATATGTTCCAATTATATATATTTATTCATATTTAAAAGAATGTATTGTGCATTGGTATATCAATAAAAAAGTAAAATATAATAAAAAATACAGTAATAAAATGCACAGTAATGAATTTAATAGAAGTATAAAAAAAAATTCAAAGTATATTTATTGAATGAGTGCATAAGTCAGTGCGCACTTGGCTATTTCAATACATATACAATATATAAAATAAATAATTTTATTTACCGGATGTCAATTGAATCATTGAAAAGGAAAGAGGAAGGAAAAAAAAATGACAAAATTATTAATGATGCTGCCGTTTTGTCTCTTGACATTAACTGTATCCCAATAGCTATTGATGATGGCTAACAAAAAGAAAGCGTGGAATCGACTGACCATTTATTAAATTTAGGTCACATCCTTTTAATACTCTATAGATACCTGAAAGAAGAGATATATATATATATATATATATATATAGAGCTGCCGGACAGAAGTTACGCCCCGATAGACAATACACGATCACAAAACAATTACAGTTATAATAGCAAGACAAAACTATTTATGGATTATCATTATTCGATTTTGTAGTGCAGACATATAAGTGATTTTATATATAAAATTCATAATTTTTATTTAAATAATACAATTTGTTTTTGTTGTATATGAGTGAATGTATTATTGCACATATCAATCAGTGACGCTCCAACACGTAGACATTCCAGCATATTCTCTCCTAATCATCCCCATATACAACCGAATAGAGTGTAGTTCGATGAAATTCCTTATTGATCGTTGAATTGCAAAGTTATAGAAGATGAACGTAACAATTTCAATATTGGCAATTTAAATATGTTAAATAGTGCAGAAAAATTTCATGGTCGCGGGGATATTATTTCATATAAAATAATGGTGATAGTCTATATATTGGTGATGAACTGTTGCAATAGATGTATTTATTTGCGTTTAAAACGTTGCAATAAACGTCGAGAAAGTTCCGGAACGTTGACTGGGAGCGGGTTGGCATTTTGTGAAAAGAGATAATTGTACTATGAATCGCATAGTCGAATGTCTGGGGTTATTTCTGTCTCTCTTGATTCATCCGTTATAACCCACCATTGGCACGACCCACAAGGATGAGTATGCTATCATTTTGCCTTTTTTTATTTTCCCCCCTTTTCTTTTGCTGGATATATAGGTAGATATCTTCATAAATGCATGCTTAGATATTTTTTTCAATTTTACGCTTCATCTCCCCCACTCACTCTGCTCACATTGCGAAAAATAACACAATGGTATATGTAATCGCTGCGTGAGGTGGAATAATGATATGTTGAGTTTGAAAAAAAAAATAAAGATAGAACGAAAGAAAAAGAGGGGATTTAAAAAATGCGAATGAAAAAAAAAAATGTATTTCAATTTTGTAACTTTTCTTCATGTATATTTTTTTTCTCGTGCGAGTTGATGTTTATCAATTTTTTTTTATTATTATTATTAATCATGGCTGTATATGGCTATATTTAATATATTCGTCAACAAGAAGATGTAACACTATTTAGTTAATATACAAAGGGAAGAAGGCGTGGATTCATTTAATGTGGCGATTGCGCAAGGTATATCACATTCGCTTGATAGCCAATGGGAACGTAATTATTATGGTTGAAGTTACGTATTCGGATGTTCTTCCGCTCCTTGAAATTTTCTCACATTCTAATCCACACGCGTCCCGACAGCTCTGTACAATAGGGGGTCTTTTCTCGACCTCGCAGGACGTCTCTGAATCTCTTTCACATTGTATGGAAATTCCAAACAACACTTTCTAACTTGTGTATAAAACGACAGCTTCTACTTTCTTACTATCACTTATCACTCCTTTTTTATTCCATTTTCTTTATGGACTTGCACTTATATTTCACCCGAAACTTATTTGAATTATCGACTTTTATTGAATTATTTTTATTGCACTTGGAGCATACAAAAGAAAATGACAATAGTGTGAGAGATTTATCAGTTTAAGTGTTTTTTATTTTTTTCTTTTAAATAAAATTGCGATAATAAAACATTATTATGAATTGTATACATTTATTTATCACGATTAAATATATTATCATTATAAAAATTTATGTGCGTTAAAACAAGTAATAATCGTGACGGAAGTGTCTGGGTAGAGATTTGATTATGAAATATTAGCCGGCGGATAATGAGAGATTCGTAAAATCGTGATGCAAAAAGGGTAAAATTAACGTCTCTGTGTTCATATTATAAATGGGTGAAAACAATTGTCAATTTTAATAATCTGAAATTATCTCGGTTGTTCATCCTCGTCTATTTCTCTTTACGGTATATAAAAGCAATAAAAAATGATGAGAAGTAAAAATAAAAAAATAAATAAATAGTGGCGAGACCAAACCAAAGTATTACTTGTGCAAAATCAAGAGTCTTCCTCCTTTTCATTTTCTCTTACTCTCTCATTCTCCCAGTTGAGGATTCGTGAGGTTGATTGCAATAGAATACTGGGTAATTAATGGAGCCATTCGACTTGGCACACCGACATAAAACTATCTACTACTGAGTTTCACAGAATATCTAGGATTAATTCAAACTTGTAGGTATTATACCACCCAACTCGGCGGATATTTTATAACTTTTTTATTGAGGGGAGAGGGCAATTGACCTGTAACTTGTCAGAAAGATAATCACGCTTGTTCGAAATTACATCCCATTGTAATATCCGCCAAGTATAAATAAATCTCATGAATAATTTGATTGTTGATGATTTTTTTTCCTTTCTTGAAAAAATAAAACGTCACAATAAAAGATAGATCATGAATTATTTTTTCGGTTTAAATTATTTTTTAATTATCAATAAATACGAGAAAAAAATCTATGATGCATGTAATTTTGTTGATTACTAAAATGAATTGCAGATTTATAATAATTGTTTGGAACTAATGACAATTCTCACCCGCACTATAAATCATATCAACCAATATATTTAGTAGTGTAAATGTTTATATTTACAGAATGGAAAGTGGAATATAGATTGAAATCAACCACAAATTTTATAACTCATTTCTTGAAATATACTTAAAGTCATTCGTATATAATGACTATTAACAATTCGTATATAACGTCCTCCTTCTCACGCTTTTACTTTGGTAATCACAATTGTCGAGTGAAGAAGAATGACGATAAAAGTTATAGAGAAACACAGCACAATGATTTTTTTCTTCATCTCACCAAGAGGAAGAAAGAAAAAAACCCAAATAAAATATACATTGTTATTATTGCCATTCAATAGCACAATTGTCAATTTACATAAATGAAATAGTCATCATTGCAAAAGAAAAAAAAAAAAAAATTGAAATTAATCTCATATAGAAATTTTTCATGATCATATCAATACTTGGAATAATATCACTTTGTGTATTGTGATTGGGCACATTCAAAAATTCCAATTGTGATCGCAATACATGGTTCTATAATATATATTCAATAATACCAAATTTTATTCATCACAGCCAATTATCTGATTGGAAATTATTTGAAATTTTGATTGTGATTCGTATGATAATATTCATATTTATTATTACAATCTATGTCAAAATAAATATTAAACTATTCAATTGTTTTTTATATTGCGGTCGAAGCAGTGGTCGCAAAATTAATCCACCATCATGCATCCAAGGATTATATTCTGGTTCTGTAAGTATTCATTGTATTTATTATATCTACATATAATGATAATAATAATAATAATAATAAATATGATGGAATGACGAAAGTTTTTTGGTCATAAGTAGTGGTTGTACCAAAAAACAATAACAGTTTAATTTGATGTTCAAACGAGCGTAAGGCATCATAACTTCGTACAATTAATTTAAGAAAAATGACTGGATTCCAAATTAAATTCGAAAATTTGTTTCTCAATGTGTCGAAAGCAATAACAAAAAAATTAATATGAAAACATTTATAGCTTTGAGTTGAGGATAAATTTCAGTCAACAGGAAGAGATGGTCACAAAGCATGCATACATATGTACGAATAAGATTCAAGGACGAGATTGTTCCATTGAATAATTGTTATTAAAGATAAATACAATGTGTCATGCAAATGAACGGAATTTGGTATGTACTTAGAGCATGACGACCACGACCTCGATTAACACCTAAGTCTAACGCACTCTTGCTTCAAACAATGAAAAAAAAAAAAATAATAATAATAATAATAATAATAAAAATATTAAAGAAAAATAATAATAATAATAATTTGCTATTGTTCAAAAATTTGATTTCATCGTGTTAAGAAATTATATACAGATATATCTCGTAATGACATTTCATTAAATTAATTGCTAAATGATTTTTAAATGACTGGTTAGTCATTTGCAATTAATTCATATTACATTGATCCAATCTGTCAACAATATTACAACAATTTAATTATTATGAAAATTATTTAATGTATTTATAAAATGTCATTTGTGAGATAAGTGATATTTATGATGTAATAAGGTGATAGTTTTGATTTTAAAAAGGTCATGTGTACACATCTATAGCAAGACAGCTATTTTCATCTGTCAATGACTCATCGTATCTTCTTCATCGTCTTTATTACTAAATATAAATAAAGAAGCAATAGGCTATTTCGACATTGCTGACGTAGACGTATTTTATACGCTGATAAACTGCATCGCACATT
This sequence comes from Galerucella tenella, assembly GCA_910591685.1. NCBI lineage: Eukaryota > Metazoa > Arthropoda > Insecta > Coleoptera > Chrysomelidae > Galerucella > Galerucella tenella. The sequence continues at coordinate 71,675 of CAJUYH010001302.1, read as the reverse complement.
CATGTTCTATTATTTATTTATCGATATTTATTGCCAGGAAAATGTCCATTTCCTTTGGTTCATTCATGTATAGAGATAGTCTTTGAAATTATAATTGTGCGGTGTCAATTATTCTTGACCGATGAAGATGTGCAAAAGCGGCAAATGATGGTGGCCATTTGACATATCTTGTGTTTAGCACCGTGGGATCGTCATGGTATCTCTCGAGGCGGTAAAAGTCAAGGATATACAAGTATATATACAAAACGTGTCCCGGTGATGGCCATGCAATCGATGAGATGATGATGATGAGTGTGTATATACCATAGCGTAACCATCGTCTGCATAGACTGTAATCACGTGCTCATAGTAATACATAGGATACTGTGGTGATTTAATTTTCCTATACTCAACATTAATATGCACAATTTTATTTAGAGGCATTATCAATTGTAGAGATCCTGTTCCATTAACTACATTGTATTAAATCCATTTCCAAAATATTTATTTACATTTATTATTCTATTAATTTTTAATTTTTAACGTGGTCAGAAGCAAAGTCCATAATTTTTTCTGTTTATTTATGAGTGTTTGTTAAACGTCAAGTTGCAATGAAAATAATATAATAATTAAACTTTATGGTCGGTCATATATGTACAGTTGAAATGACTTTCTAGCTTCTGTCACTTTTGTCATATTTCATGGGCAAAAATTGCAGTTGGAGTAATAGTATTATTGACGATAACGACGAATACGATGAGGACGACGATGACGACGACGAGTCGGAAATAAGAAATACGAGAGAAAATTCTTCGAGTGGCAGCGTAGTTGAAAGGTGCAGGAAGAAGAGCAAGTAAAAATAAAAAAAATTAAGATCCCACTGCAGAAATCTGAATTTATTATTTAGTATCGATTCAATACGCCAACGCAGGAGATTGCGTCATAATTATTTCTAAAGTATACAATTAAGAAAAATTTCCAATTTTTTTCGATTTCAATATAGTGAAATTATTCGGTGAATCTTTTGTATATTTATATATATGCTTGAAGCAAAACGTAAAGTATCGCGAAATATGCAACTTTCTATTTCATTCGGCGGCTGCATCAAACTTCTTGTAATAAACCAACATAAAATGCTGAGATAAGTGTGCTATACCGTCTTCCAATTTCCATCTGATCTATTACGGTGAGTAGTACTATATATTGTGTATTCACATTCTATAGGTAACAGATCTTATTTTCTACAATCAGCATTTGGCTTTATGGCAGTGGTGTGCAATAAAGTTTTTGGTTCACTTTAACAGCGGGTAAACGATAGATGAGAGTTATATATTATTTTTCAATATTTCCCAATGTTTTAGCAGCACTACCTGAAATTCCCTGTCCAATAAAAATTTTATGTTCATATGTTTATGTTTTATTTTTTTTTTTTCCAGGTTTATTACTTCATATGAAGCCAAGATATTGTGAATCAAATGTGAGTATTAATTCATTGGATTATTTCGTTTAAACAGAATTATTTGAAATTCAAAGTTATGTAATAAATATATCACATAACATTGTTCAATGAACGGAAACGTTTATATGTGAATGATTTTAGTACGAATGTACCTCACACATTGGTAATTTAAAAGATGACACTTGGATAATATAAGCACTGGAACTTTTCCCAGTAAAGGAAAGTTAGAATAGGATAAGAGTAATAAACTTGCGTTTAGTTACGGGTTTGTGCGTACCCCTGTGGCATGTTACTTTTGATGCTTCTCTATATAGGGATGTGACATTAACATTTCATTTTTATTTACACTCTGTGATACTAACCGGATGTTATTCAACGGCAATTTTTGCGCAATAGACGCGGTCGTCAATTCCAGTAGACACGTTGATGTATACATACATGTATATGAGAGAGTATAGTGCAAAGACGTGTTACAATGCGTTCATTCAGAGATCGCGTGGCAGCAGTACAGCTACTCAACAAAGAATCCATGACTGTATCGATTTAATGATAATTTAACGGTTATTTCACGCCGAATGAATCACAACATGTCTCGTGTTACATCGCTATACAACTACTATGTTAGAATCATCACCCACATATTTGTTATACAATCATGAAAATCTCATTGATTTCATCAGTATTATCACGAGACAATATAATTTTTATGTGTGGTAATTTTATGGGAATTTCTCTCTGTTTAATGTTATGGAATGATTTGTGCATTCTTTTTTTCAGGTGTCTGGAGCTGGAGTGCAAGAACAGATATCGGATTTAACGGCGCGTATTACTCATGAAAGCTTGGATGATTCTCCGACAAGTATTCCCACTTTGAAAAAAATTGTCAAGCGATTAATCCGAGATAATAATGAACAGTCAGGAATTCAAGGTGTGTTTCAAAAAACAATTCTTCATGTTATATAATATCTACTAATATATTTTAACTATCTAAATATAACATTGATAATTGAGTTTTTTTTTACATCAAACTGTTTAAGTCTTCTTTGGAAATGAAGAGCTTTTAAAGGAATGGTTAATGGGAGCGGGTAGCTACATTTTTATTGGAGATAATTGTCTCACATTTATATCATTTTTTAATTTATCTTTAATAAAATTTTATGATAAATTTGATAGCATCGACGGGTCAACCAGGTGTAGATTTCCCAACGTTGACAAAAATTCCTGCAACTTCATTCAGTTGTCGTGGACTTAAGGGCGGTTATTACGCTGATTTAGAAACAAACTGTCAGGTATTTTGATTTATTTTATTATTCATGTATTCTTATATAACAATTCACAATATAATTGTAAATAATTGTATTTATTTCAGGTTTTCCATATCTGTGACAATAGTCGAAAAATATCATTTCTCTGTCCAAACGGAACAATTTTCCAACAATCTCAACTAATATGTGATTGGTGGTTCAAAGTTGACTGCAGTAAATCCACTGAGCTTTATGAGCAGAGTGCTGAACAACTTGCGGAAGACGAACGAAAGCGCGCCGATGCGAAACGAATAAATTCAGAATTCCGACGGCCATTAAATGATGATGTTGGACAGAAATATTATCATACATCCAAGGCAAACTATGATGGAAAACAGAATGGCCGAACGAATCCTTATGGCAATGCCGCTAATAATCAACTAACTGAAAATGAGCAGCGACCGGAATTGAATATACAAACACCAACGCGATCATTTGATCCAAATCAAATATTTAGTCAACAAAATTCACGTGTCAATAATCAATTTACACTTATAAATGATCTTCTTCCTCCTATCAATGGTATTTCGAATGGCAATGTGAATGATAACGATGACACAAGTGCTTATACTGAAAGTGATAATATTCAGAATTCTCAAAATTCTCGAACACCAGCAATTTCTCAATTACTCGATACACAGCGAAATCAAATAATTAATGATCGCAATTCCGGTGCGAAACAACAATTTAATTATGATCAAAGAGCATCGAATAAATATTCAGCGCAGACAAATCGTTATCAGGATGAAAATGATTACACTCGTGCCACAGAGCAACGGAATAAAGACCGTGGTAGAAAATATAAGACATTCAATTTGAATGAAGATGATACAAATGAGCGAGCTACCCCACTCTACACAGAAACTACAACATTTAGAACGAGTACACCGAGTCCAATTAAGGAATACCAACAGTTGGCAGAGAGTGCGGCATTTGCTACTGCTAGAGTAAATCGTGTTAACAAACTTTACAGTAATAATCACTTCAATTATCGAGGTAATGAAGTTTCTACAGCAGCAAGCACATTGCAGCCATCAACAGTGAACCAATCACGAATTGTAAACTTGCCATTTTCCTTACCATTGAAAAAAAATATTCCTATATTTCCTCATTCTACTTTTGCACCAATTTACAAACCACGTACTACCCCACGTAATCCAACAACTCTCATCACCACTAGCAGCGCTATTAATTATAATAGATGGGATCGACCTGAAAGTACAACAGAATTCGATCAACTATCCACAACTCCATACACGACCATCCAAAATTACTACTATAAGACAACGCACCCTTCCACAAGTTTCACTGATGTTGTTACTGAAACTCCAGAATGGATATCCACCACACCGGATTATTCAGATACATCAGCAACTGTAACCCCATACTCTCAAGAAGAGAATACATCGGAGCGATTTACATCTGAGGAATTCAGTAATGCAAGATTTTCTAACATTAATACTCCTGCTGCTAATATCAGAGACTACAGTCATTCAAGTTATACCACTCCAAGAGCCGTTACAAATTCTCAAACGACACGTCGCATACCAACAAACTCAAGAACATCAACTGAATCAAACATTAAAGATTCTGAAAGTATTACCACAAACTTTTCTATTAATACTGTTGCGTCATCGGATCGTAATTCACTGAGCACTACGAGATCATATGTGAAAGACAATCGTCCTGATCGAAATGGACGTAATCGCTCAAGTATTGGCCGTGGTTCTATGCGAAGTTGGCAAAATTTCCGACAAAATGCTATAAGTCCGTCAACGGAAAAAACCACAAGGATTAATTCATTTCATGAGCATGGAAATTTCGCTAATGAAAGAACACCAAAACCATATGACACCAGTTTTACATTCAAACATGGTAAAACATTGTCAACTCTCGCGCCTTACGTTCCATTTACCAAAAATTATGCTTACACAACCACAACAACTACTACTACAACTGTCAAACCGCCTGTCTACACAGCGACTGTACCTACTTATACAACTACAAATTCGCAATATCGAACGGGTTTTAGGACATTTAATACAATCGATAGTGTTACACCCACTTCAATCAGTGGACTGCGACGAAGTTCTACTTACTTACCCAATGTCAAATCAGATATTTCGACGTCACGACGACCTAATCTTGATGAAAGACCGGTAATGGAACGTCAGCATGCCCTCAATATGTTGCAATCTCTACGAGGATTGGACGGAACAGTACCAACTGTCACTGGTAATAAATACGGGAATCGAAGTGGATTGAGGATTCCGCATTCATCCAGTCCTGCTACATTACACTCACTTGCCTTATACTTTTCCACTGCGAATGATAGTAATAAGACATCTGATGGCAATCATGATATTGATAAAACAAATTCAAAGGAATCCAAGAATTTTGCGAAAAATGAACAACTGTCAAGTGATAATAATCAAACAGTAGAATTGCCTGCGAGCATTTTAACACAACATACAATTAAATCATACGCTGATTTGTTTAATCTTAATAATGCATTTGAAGGAAATGTTACGGGGAGCACAATGTTTTTAGAGACAGATGATGATGAAAACGCGAGTGAAGACGTTGAAACTGACGATTTGGATCTACAACAGAGTCGAGGACCCTTGGATGGTGTTAAAAAATCGAATGTTACAAAGCTTCGTGAGCTCGCCAAAATATTTACTCATGCTTTGTCGGCTTATCTGCAAGATCCTGATACATTTAAAAAGATATTGACTGAGATAAGACCAACAGTGCCGACGTATATAGATGATGATTTGGCGTATACCGTTACTGCATCCACACCAACAACCATAGATGATTATCCGTCGGTTACAAAGGAAAAAGATGAAGTTCTTGATTTCTCTGATGACGTAACACCGTCAAAATTTAAACGACCAACGACAATTATTCCTGCCACATCAACAGAAATTCCAATAACTACTGACGACGGTGGCTTTGGATATTACACTACGTCAATTCCATCGTATGATTCCGGATATCAAACAACAACATTGACGCCATTCACAGATAGTGATGAGCAACTAAATCAATCGCATGATTTATCAAATAACTTTGCATCACAGGTGAATAATGCTTTCGATGTATTCTACGATAATGATAGGCGTGGTGAGAATAAAGGACATACGGCACCTACTTTTAATGACCCAACAACTGACTATGAGAATTATTTTCCTTCCGGTGAATTAACGTACAATAATGAAGTCGGTGATGTTCAACAAAATAATGCTACCACCTACGAACCATATGGAAAATATGTGAAACCATCAGACTCGAAACCAATTCAATACAATAATTATGAACAGTCTTCAACCCCTAGTTCATATGAAGAAACTTCTCCTCCAGTGAATTATGAAAATAGTAATAAAAATGTATTCAATTACTTAAAAGAGGAATTTGATGAAACCACTTCATCAACAATAGAAGAAAATATGCCAACTACATCAGGAGAACCATTTAGAATTCGATATTATGATCAGGGTTCAACTACAGTTGAGCCAGAAAATAGCGAGGAATTTCTCGTAACTGCCAACAGTATTAATCCTAACTATAATAATATTAATAATGGCTTTAGTAACAATATTGGCATAAACAATCAAACATCTTTAGCAAATACTGAACAACCCCCACAAACAGTCGCTTCAACGTCGCCATCTCCAAGATACAGAGGATCGTCGCAATTTCATAGAAATTTAGATGATCACAGTAAAAGTACATTGTCACAAAAAGTTACTGATACAAATAGCGTTGACAATGATAATAATAAAATGAATAATCATTGGACTTCATCGCCATCGGTGACGCAACTATGGGAAAGCACTGTTTTCTACGATCCAAAACATATAAATCAAGGCTTATCGTTACAAACATCTAATAATCCATCGAGCTTTGAACGTATGGATAGTGCACCAACTGCAACTACATATTCACCAATCGCAGAAAGTCAGGAACTTTTAGTGACTGGCGCAGCGAGTGGTGTTACATCACAATTCGAAAATACACAGAAAACATCAACACCATGGCAATGGTCTACTACCAGCACTGACACAAACGCACCAACAACCTTTACACTACTGCCAAATACATATTCAACAAATCAAACAGCTACACCCACTCCAATTTTTACCACTCGATCAAGCATAACCACAACTATTACATCGTCAATAACATCAACGAGTTCATTACCAACTGACAATGGCGCAAAAAATTTAGACGGTGGTATAATTTATAAAAACATTGCTAGTGATCGTGACAATGAAATTATTCGTGCTAAAGAAATGTTTGGCGAGCTCAATGTCACGAGCACTGATAAATTAATGAAAGTGATGAAACACGCGGATGAAAATGCAAATGTGAAACGTTTAGTGTTGCTATTGATTAATCACTGTAATGGACCAATGAATAAAACAAAGGAGCAAGAAAAAGAGGCATTACTCAATGCTCTATTACGAACACCTGTTAATGAATTTACATCGGAGGAATCGCGTGATTTAATTGATGGTATTAGCAAATTAAACTTACCTATTGGCAGTGCAGACGATCTCGAGGCCAAAAGTACATCGAATATTGTATCATCGCCAAAACCCCCAGTTACAACATATCGTAATAAAAATTCTCGAAGAGACAGAGTAAACAATAGATCGTCATCATTGACAAGGCGATCGGGCAATAGTGATAATCGTATTAAAAGTGTGAAAGAAATTGACAGTGCAGCGTCGGACGAGAGGGCATTAGAAGTCCTCAGATCTTTGTACTCTATAGCCGCGAAATGGGGTTGACTTACATATGAATTTCTGAATTAATCGTTGAATGTAATCTCTGTGTTGTCCAAGTGTGTAAAAGCTGAAAATCTTAATTGAATAACATTATCATATAAATTGATTGTTAATTTAAAGTTGATATTGGTAAATTGAATCCAAATATTTATCTTGATATAGCAATAGTTCATATCAATTATATACAATTATGAAATATTAATATTGGGAATTAGGCGACTTTAAATTAACAAAAATCAATTTTAAATGGCCAGCAATATTAATTTGACTGTTATATATGGATGAATGTTAGTTAATTGATCCATAATGCACTGAGCACATTGTCATCAATATATATTTATGAATGAGTTTCTAAGTAAACAATGTTTTTATTCTAAGTATAGTAATATTAAGATAATGGAAATTAGTGTTGATATAGCGGGTAATAATTTGGGCAGACCATCGTTAATTATCTTTGAAACAGTGCTAAAAAAAATAAATACATTCCTCAACTCACCTTCGTTATTTCATATAATTATATTTATGAATATAATTATATTATTGAATGACAAAGCTACAAAAAATATTATGGTGTGGTTAAATTGATTTTCAAATTTTTTTGGGAAACCATATGGTGATGGCAATTATTAGTAGCAATATCTTTTACATGTCTGAATATATACAATAATTCATATTAATTAAGATATGTGTCTCTATAATCAATACATTCCATTTTACTTGGACTATGAAGCTTTAATAATTAATGTTATTGAGTGTGTCATTTGAAAAAAAAAAAAATATATATATATAATACAAAATACGTCGCAAATGTTTTCATGTAAAATATATTTGTACAGAATGTTAATAAATAAGTGTGGGTTTTGTTAATTATCAATTACATGATCCATCACTTGTCTTTATAAAAAAATAACAAAAAAATTACATCTCGTCAATATAATTATAATTCAAATAATTATTCAAAGTGTCTTGTGAATAATTTCAGATCCCAACCAGAAAAAAAATTTATCGCATTTTCGTATGAATGCAGAGATACTTTTACACAGTAACTTGCGAGTTCATGACCTCTTCCCTCACATCAGTTAATCGTCCGCTATATGAGGTTAGCCAATTGTATGGTTGTGGGATTATTATACTTGATGTAAATACATACTCGTTGTATGTTTGGCTATTCTATTTATTTCTTTGCCCAGAGCCGTTCATTATTGCGACAATTTCGACCTTTTAAACCAATCTTAACTTGCACACCGTGCGCAAAGATAATTGCTGTGTATCTTACTGGACGGATTCAAGTAAACAGAGAAACAAACTTGCATGGCCATTTGAGCGATGACAGTAGCTGTGCTGTGTGCATATCTCTTTACTCGAACACGCTCTGTATCATATGATCATAAACATAAATGTATTTCATAATCTTTTTATCCACATAGTCTCCGCATAATTCTGTATTATTTTCTATGTTTCATCTTTCCAACAGTGTTGTCCAGCACATTGATAAAATCGAATCAACTTTATGGCCATCTATCATTTCCTCATGATGGCACATATATGACGATCTTACAGATTAATCTAAAAATAATTTTACTTTCTATGTATACAATATCTCCATTGAAATTATAATAGTGAACATAAATTAAAAACATTCATGGCTTGGATGTCGTAATATATAATAAATTGCTGATATTTTCGCTAAACAAAAAAGAAAAAGGGAAGATAATAAACGAAAAAAAAAAAGGAAGTACGAAACAACGACGAGAAATTGCGAATTTTTGTATTGTTATTGAAACAAAAAAAAAAAAGTAAGAGAAAAGAAAGAACAAAACGATGAATTGCATTATCAAGGATCACAATAATTTTGTGAAGAAAAGTCAATTGAGTAAGTGTTATATGACGTCAAGAACGCGCGAGGATTCTGTAGTGTATTGCATAAGTATACATAGGAAGACGAATAAGCGTATCCTGTGGACGAAGGTGCCAGTACTTTACATCAAGATTTCTTGGAGTGGCATCGCACAGCAGAGGGATCATCATGTACACTTGCGTGTCGAAATGTCAGTGGATATTTCCACGTATAGCTCATCATCATCATCAATTCTTTTTCTTTTATATTTAAATGAGTCAATAACATATTTATATACAGCGTGTGTTAGATAGCGCGGAACACAGTGTATTTATTGATAGATTTGGCTCGGTAAAATTTCTATCCATTGTTGCATCATCTGTGCTTGTGATTGTTTGATTGTATAGATCATATACCAACTCTCATGACACATTGCAATTTTAAAGAGATAGAAAATCTGTCAAGTACTTAAAAATTAATTGCCATATTTCTCTATTGATTTATTGTTAACTGTCAAGTCAATTACATTTGACCGTGTTTTTCATATTTCTCAAGTGATATACATTGTGATCTTCTCCACGCTATATACAAGGATCGTGACATCGATGGTGTGCGATCCCCCCCCCCCCCCCCCGTCATTGCCCTGACTCAAGAATATTTATTCTAAATGTAACTGGATATCTTTGGAACGTTGAGCACGTGATATCTGATAGTGCTATAAATCATAAAGTTGATTTTGTTGTATCCCACTTAGATGATAAAAAAAAAAAGCAGATGAATAAAATACTCCTAATAAATTAGAACTGTTGAGTGATTAATCATTTATCGGTATCTCACACTGATGGTGCGAAAATAATAAGTCCCTATAAGACATTAACGGGGACAAGATCCGTATAACTAGAATCATCTGTGAATCGAGGAGAAAGTTCTTCGTTTCTTTGGTAATAATAATAGGTTGGTTATATTCTAGTGAGTCTATGAATCCTTGGATGAGCGAGAATTATTACTTTTTAATATCTTGCACCACACAAACACACACACACACACACATACGGACGTATACAATTTTTCTATTAAGTACACACAGTTGAGATATAGCACGCAGATGATATTTAGAAAATATTTTCTTGACATTAGTTTGTCTAATAATAATTCGAAGTTAAAAATATTATATTCAATATGAAACAATGGAATAACGCCTACATTGTCCATATATGTGACCCTTTAATAACAATTTGAAAAGATTACAAATATCATTATCATGTTCAAATGATCTTTCATGAATATTTGATAATATACTGAGGACTGAATATCATCTAACTTTTGTTTTTTCTTCATCATTCTATGTAGCACGTTTTACTATCTGTACGATGTATCAATTTTATACTGTGGCACAATTTGATATCTAATTAATTTAAGGCTCTGTGTATGAAGTTCATTTCGTCATTATATTTAATTTAATATTCAATATTCATGGATTTGAGTGGTGGATCGGTGGCCAAGCGAAACCACCATAATATACATTGTGGCACAATAGAAAACTCATTGACACGGCATATGTGTATTATAATTAGAATTGTTCTCACGTCGTTAGAGATAATGCTTTTATATCGCGCAAGAAGTCTTAGGATAATAATATGTCACAAGAGGTGAAATTAACCACGGTCAGAGCGCCAAGTCGTAATTATTTTTTTTTTTTTTTCAGTTCCCTCACTTCTATTCATATGGTATTTATATTTAATTAACTTGGCGTTAATGATTAACATTTTGCGGTTGAAATTTTCCATTTTACGATTAACTTTGTGTGGTTTAATTTTTCATACGGTTTTTTTCTTATTTTCTCGAATTTTTGTCTCGTTTTTGTATTATAGACTCTTATTGAAAAGTGTGTTGTAAACTCCATGCTCAATATGTAATTGTTATGTGCACCAAGTGTGAACTAGGTAGGTGTATAAGGATGCAAATGTGCAATAGCATAAAATGAAAGGGTTAAATAAATTATCTGTTTGCATGTGGCTGAATGTATTATTAAATATTAAGTATTTGAACTTTCAGCAGTATTGATTATTTATTTTATCGTTTTATTTTTCCCCTCTATTTTAATTAAAGTGTAAAATTTTTAAGTGACCTCTTACATTAAACTTTTGGAATGGCATCAGACGAATCTGAATTTTTTTCATTATTTATACGGCCATTATTATTCGACGGAATGGAGTTTCCATGTGGCCTTGCAAGGACGCATTGTTAACCACATGTTCAATGTTCCAGTGAATGCATTTGGATACTGAAAGGTATAGTTATTTATCGAGATTAATAGTGAAAAGGAAGGTGATAACAGAATATATACAAGTAATTTCAATATTTTTTATTTCGAGTATAAAATATACATAATGGCATTCCACGTAGATATTTCGAAATGGTTTTGTTAAAAATTTATGCATGTATAATTGTAATGCTCATTAAGACATATATATGTCTGGTCTAACAGGGGTGATATTGTCATTGAGCGTGAATCAGTTGCATATGGCTATCAATGATGTCGTGGTGGATGAATGATTCTTGTGTTTGGTGTTGTCTTCACTTTTATTTTTGAATCACATTATGATTCGTTGATGTTGGGATTTTTTTTTTTTCCTTTTTCCTGATTAAAATCAGAGAATGTTGTATCCGCACTACAAGTGACTCCATTATCTACTTAAGCGGAATAAATAAATACATAGTGGAAGATTACAATTGGAGGACGCATGGATAAATTGAGTTTTGCATTGCGATATCAACTCCGTTAATTAAACTACTCCTTATGAACAAGTAAAAAAAAATTTTCAGACAAAAAAATATCTGCAGAATGATGCTTCAGCGATCATACAATGAATTGTATCATCAGGCTTATGATATAGTTAGAAAGACACCTATTTACATTCAAGATCCAACACCAACAACGGGCAGGTCGCATTATGAGTGATGGCTAGGGTTCGTCATTGAGAATTTTTCCAGGCTAAGGATTAACTCGCGCGAGGCGGGAGATATGCACGATCAGGCTGTGAAGGCCCTGTTGGCGGGAAAGGTACATTGGGTGATTTATTGCCTGGGAAGCCCTGTGGACCCGATGGATAGCCGCCACCTGGTGGCTGAGATAGTCCAGAAGGCCGTCCAACAGGATTTGATGAAGTTCTGTCATTGCTTGATGGATAACCAGAAGGTAGTTGTGCTGAAGGGTAATTTTGAGGTCCTTGCGCGGAGGGGTAACTTGGCTGTTGAGTATTTCGTCCCGGTGATGTATTTCTGTCGGGATACTGACCTGCAGGCTGTGGAGTTAAATATTTAGGTCCACCTGACGGTCCTTGAGATCCTGGTCCTGGGTATCCTGACCCTGTTGGTCCTTGAGATCCTGGACCTGGGTATCCTGACCCTGTTGGTCCTTGAGATCCTGGTCCTGGGTATCCTGACCCTGTTGGTCCTTGAGATCCTTGTCCGGGATAACCTGAGGCTGTGGGCCCTTGTGCTCTTTGCCCAGGAAAGCTTGGTGCTGTTGGTCCTTGTGATCCTCGCCCAGGATAACCCGACCCTGTCGGTCCCTGAGGTCCAGCTCCAGGATAACCTGAACCTGTTGGACCTTGTGATCCCTGCCCAGGATAACCTGAGGCTGTGGGTCCCTGAGGTCCAGGTCCAGGATAACCTGACCCTGTTGGCCCTTGTGAACCCTGTCCAGGATAACCTGAAGCTGTGGGTCCCTGAGCTCCAGGTCCAGGATAACCTGACCCAGTTGGACCTTGTGAACCCTGTCCGGGATATCCTGATCCTGTAGGTCCCTGGGGTCCCGGTCCAGGATAGCCTGATCCTGTCGGTCCTTGTGGTCCCTGTCCAGGATACCCAGACCCAGTTGGCCCTTGCCCGGGATATCCAGATCCAGTTGGTCCTTGTCCGGTATATTCAGGTCCTGTTGGTCCTTGGAGTCCTTGTCCTGGAAATCCTGGTGATATTGGTCCTGATGGTCCTTGGCCCGGAAAACCTGGCAGTGGTGATATTTGAGGGCCCTGTCCAGGGAATCCTTGTTTGCCTGGAGTTCCCGGAATTGAATAATCATACATATTTTCATTCAAATAATAGAATGATGGAGCCGAATTGCAATCAAACTGATTCCACCAGACGCATACAAAATATTGTTGATGGAATACTGTGCCATTTGGACATAGAAAATCATAGGTTTTATTATTGGCACAGACATGAAATGCCTGACATTGTGTACTGACATCAGCATAATATCCTGGAAACTGTTGATCGTCGCACCGAAAACTAGTGTCAGGAATATCAGAGTAAATCGGATAATCCCGTCCGGGTTCTCCCGGAATCGCTGATAAATCTCCCTCATCGACAGCTCCACCATGTCCATCACTTCCGCCATGTGGAAAACCACTAAAAGGCCCCTGATCCCCACCATATTGGCCTGTTGGCCCTTGAGGTGACGGTCTCGAAGGAATCTGTGATCCTGGTCCTGAAGGTCCCTGTCCATCATCATATCCACCGGGTCCACTAGGTGCACTGCCACTTGGATATTCACCCTGTGTTTGTGGTCCACTTGGATAATTTCCTGAAGGTGTTTGACCACCTCGTCCACC
>CAJUYH010001302.1:41540-57674 GCA_910591685.1 Galerucella tenella | reverse complement strand
CTTGGATATCCACTAGGACTTTGCGGTCCACTTGGATAATTTCCTGACGGTGTTTGACCACCTCGTCCACCAGGTCCACTAGATGCACCGCCACTTGGATATCCACCTTGAGTTTGTGGTCCACTTGGATAATTTCCTGATGGTGTTTGACCACCTCGTCCACCAGGTCCATTCTGTGCACCACCACTTGGATACCCGCCAGAGCTTTGTGGTCCTCTTGGATATCCACCAGGACTTTGAGGTCCACGTGGATAATTTGCTGATGGTGTTTGACCACCTCGTCCACCAGGTCCACTTGGATATCCGCCAGGACTTTGCGGTCCGCTTGGATATCCGCCAGGACTTTGCGGTCCCCTCGGATATCCGCCAGAACTTTGCGGTCCACTTGGGTAATTCCCAGATGGTGCCTGATTACCTCGTTCACCATCATAACCACCAGGTCCACTTGGTGTACCACCACTTGGATATCCGCCTTGAGTTTGCGGTCCACTTGGATAATTTCCTGGTGGTGTCTGAGTGTCCTTACGATCATAACCACCAGGAGGACTCGGTGTATTGCCTCCCGGAAAAGGGATAGATGGTTTTTCACGTGGATATCCCTGCCCTTCTCCACCGGTTGGATAGCTTGTTGGTCGAGATGGTCCACCTGGTCCTTGACCTCCTGGGCGACCAGTAGGATAACCATTTTGTCCTCCAACTGGAAAGCTCGGGGATGGCTTAGGAGTCGGTGTAGTTGGTGTTCTGCCTGGTTGATTATCAGTAGAGTACTTTCCCGTTGATGTACTGGGAAAACCACTGTTTCCAGGAATTAAGGGATTATTTGGAACTGGATAATTATATCCCTGTTGTGCCTGCAACAATTTTTCTCTACTAAAACATCTGGAAGATCGAAGACAATTACACCTATATGTCTATATAGTGATTGTGTTCAAATGATAGAATAAAAAAAAAAAAAAAGAAAAAGTAGCATAACGTATTGCGAAGTTAAACTGAAAGCCAGATGTCAATAGGTAAATCGTAAGATTCTAAATTACGCTGGTGAATTGTCTCCTCCCTTTGCCCTCCACTTCCACACGAGTATTTAAGATTACATCACGCAAAACCGAAAGCTGATCGTACGATAAATGCACGGCGAACGTCTTGCGCAAGATAAAAAATGAAGATCTCGCAGGAAGACCGCATATTTCTCATTTATTACATGTCATCCATATTAGTATTCTCTCGTGCAACGTGATTAGACTTGTATTAAAAAAAAAAAGGTGAATTTCAAAGTAAAGAATGAACAAAAAAATATTTATATACATATGCATATATATATATATGTACAAAAAACTTACCAATGAGGTAGTAGTGGTTGCCAGTATGGCTGAAACACAAAAAAAAATAAATGTGAACTCCCTAGCAAATTATTTGATAAGCAATTACGAAAGATCGCGGGAGATTTGTGTGCGCACGTTAGTTTGCGATTTTATAAACGTGAGTATATACATACCTGATCTGTGAGAACGCTCTTTGTCATTTTGAGCAACACGACTGCTCTTAATTAATTAGCGGGAAGTTATGTCACACAGATATTTCAAGCAATTTTTCTCCGTTGTGGGCGATGCCTTCGCACGCACGCGACTTCGTGAGATATGTATACTAACCCCACTAGTTTTACGCTTCGTGTACACACGTGAAACAATTATCAATTCAGTATTTTTAACTGTAATATATACACAATGATATTATGTTATGACGTAACTGGCAAAAAAAAATTCCGAAAAAAAAAAAACATTGTATAAATGCGAGAAGAAAACGAATTGAACAAATGGAGAAGACAAAAAGCTACTTGAAATAATCCGCAAAAAAAAAAAAAATGGTTCCGGCTACTGCATACACTTGACCTTTATGTCCACGATCGTAGGCCCGTGAATATATATATATAAATATGAGATAGGATGATGTTCTCGCTGTGGCGTACGGCCCATGTACATTTGCACAAACAATAGTCGTGTCAGTTTATACTGCGGTACCAAATCTTATCTACAAAACCCATTTTAATTGGAGGAAGTTACGAAAAAGAAGCGGCACGGAACTCTTTGGCGAAATTTCGTTTTTTTTATATACGAATCATGAAAGCATCAACATTTTCATATAACTTATATGACGAAATTTATATTGTCATGAATGACATTAAAAAAATATTTCCAGATATATAAACCGATAATGAATCGAATGACTTTTAGATCTTTGAGAAAATATTAAACAAAAGCATAGCATAATACATTTTATAAACTTAACAATGCGTATAATATTTTTATTTGCATTCGTGAACATTATAATAATTTCACTTACCCATCCACAATAGCCATTTTCTCATGGTGGCTGTTACAGCTTATCTTCAAGTGGCGATCCTATGTATACAAATCAAAGTGAGTTTTTCAACAGTTATGTTTTTTTTTTCATTTTTTTTTTTTTTTTTTCATCACAATAGGAAATGCAATATTAATTTGTATAACAGGAGTTGTGGTAGCTGTTGTTAGTGACAATGGAAACTTTTTTTTTATATGCTTAAATCGTTTACCCTGCGGTTTACCGTGATCATGGAAAGTGCTACTCAAGAGAGTGAAAAGCTATAATCAGAGAAGTCAATAGTTTCAAATTGCCAGAGGATAAATCTTTGAATTCATAAGAAATCTCAATGTAACATTAAATTCCATAAACTCTCTATAAATCTTGTATACTCTTCTTCACACGTGTACGCAATAATTTATTCATTGAACCAGAACAAAAAAAAAAAAAAAACAAAAAAAAAAGTAGAAAAAAAAACGGAATAGAAATAAATGTTTAAACACGTCAAAAAATAAATTTATCTCAATTAGAATAATCGAAAATTAAACTTCGCATAATATATATTTATATACAACAAAATGCACTACGGTCAATTGATTACTTCATTAGAAAATAGGCAGAAAAATCAGCTTAAATTTCCAAATATTGAATGAATTTGCAAAAAAAAAAAACAAAATATATCTATACAAATAAATGAAAATGAGATAACGCAACCAAAATAATAAATTATCAGAACGAGACATATCTCTAAAAACAAAAAAGATGCGGAAAACTCAAAAAAAAAAAAAAAAAACGAGACTCACCGAAGCGATTGTCAATTGAACACCCGGGTTGCAGTTATGTCAGAATGTGACTGATGGCGGAGTTGCTGCACTGACAATATATACCCCAGCTTAGCACCCCCAATGATGGCATCAATGCATCTCTCCCACCATATATACCCAAACACAATCCCATAAACAGGGCTGCTGAATTATATTCTCTATTTCTCCCCAGATGGTAATGTCCCTTGGTTATACAGAAAATTAAATAGTGGCTAAGGAGGTGGATGGTTTATTCGCTTGTTTGGGGGGCAACGAGTGATACAAGAGCATTGGTATAGTGGGAGGAAACATAGCAAACGATCGTGGAATGCTACATTACTCGGGATCGTTCGCAAACGACGAACGACCTCGCGCGCGACGTAAGTGACCCACGTATAGACTCAAACGGGCGGGGAGAATCTTCATGAAATGAGGCTTGTGGGAGGCCGGGGTTAGTGAAAGTGAAATACTGCAAGTAGAGTAACATCTTCTATCCCAGTGTTCTGTCGAGCTCCTTTCCTTGATGGATCAAGTGACTCAGTCACGGTATAAATAAATATATATATATATATATTTATTTTGCAAGTCAATTCATAGAAATAAAATAAATTCGAATTCTACGAGATTTTAATTATAATTGTTTCAAAGACTTTTCATTATTGTATTTAATGTGCATTCCAAATATTATGATATTGAAACAGCCCACTGCTTCGTATGATAAATGATCAATTAAAAATTTATTACTGTCATGATTTGAGATTTTTCAAAAATTTATTTATTGTTAAAAATTACATATTGCTTATTGTCTAAATATCTCCAGTAATTTTGTTTACTGTATAAACAATAATTGTGAGACTAATGCGCATCACTTGATAAATGTTGACTCATTATTCATTCGTTAAGTATACATATATATATATATATATATATATATATATGTGTGTTTTGTCTCCATACAGAGCAAAATGTTGAAAAGTCCTTATACAATTACTCACTCAATGCATCATAGTTAATGTAAATTAAATGCGAATAAAATAAACCCAAAATTTCGCAAACTTCGCTCAAACATATATCAATTTTTATTCAATTCCGATGATACATGTTTAATTCATGTCTGTTACAGTTTCCACGCTCTGCTACTTGACACAATTAATCACAATGATCCTATATTTTTTTTTTTTTTTTCCTCCTATTCTTCACCTTCTTTAATGCCAATATGACTTAATATGACTTAATAATCAAGTCAAGGATTAGTTTGTTTTATTAAATTTATCTTCTTTTGTAATGAATCGATTGTGAGCAAGGTTAAAAATTAAAATAATCAAAAGATGCGTTTGGTTGTCATCGTGTATACTAATTGTTTTCAGTTCCATTGTTCGGTATATAGCAGTATGAAGGCCGCCAATCATTACAATCATAGAATCAATGTAGGACATATTTTATAATACAAATATAATACAGCACAATTAGATCAGTATATTTTTCATTTGATATACAACTACATGATGGAGTTCATCATTACCAAATACATCGTAAAACCTATACTTATACCCAATACATATTTCTATTTAATATAAAGTCAAATTTTATTATTATTATTATCTTTTTTTTTTTTAGAGTACATCGCCTATACATACATATTAAAGAATATTTTGTAACGAGGCAATTACATTTTGAAATCATTACATTACTTCGAGTTTTTATTTCTTTTGTTATAAGAATTATGGATTTTTTTTTTTTCCTTTTTTATTTCTTATATGCGAAGAGATGAGGAATAAGTATATGGATGATGCATGAAACTTGCACTACTGTCAGCAAGTATAGTATATAGTTGAGAGAATGTCGCAGCTCATACTATCTTATCGATTCTCTCTCTTTCTATCGCCATTCGTGATTCTCGTGCAAGTCACATCACTCCTAAAGCATCATATCTATTAGTGGTATAACGTGCGGGGCCATAGGATCTCTCACACGTGCGCGAATCAACATATTCAACATTGAATAATTTCGGTGACAATAAGGCGACACATCACTGCAATATAAATCTCCGTCTTGACTTTCTATCTATTGCAAGAAAGATAAACGTCATCTGATGATAATCACAATTGATATAATAATCAGTATGTAACTGCGCTTTATGTTTATATTACTACGAAAATATAATTGAATCTGTTCTTTATCGTATACTGCGCATATATATATATATATATATATATATATATATACACATTTATATGGATGGTGTATATATTTTAAATAAAAATAGCGGCGCACGTATGTTGTTGAAAACTTTACGTAAATTTCTGATCAATATTTATTGCTCGAGGCGCAATTTGGAAATTACAACCAATCACACATTATACACGAATATTATATTCCAATTTGTTCACATGCCTGAAAATAAATTCATTGAATTATTTATTATATCAAAAATATCACGTGTGTGGCAATCAACAATTATATAAAAATATCTAAAGAATGTTTTCTCCCACTATACTTTGTTAATAAAATATTATTTATTTTTTTTTCTCTTCCATTCCTCGCATCTATAAATAAAGCATAGAATAAAGAATAAATCTTCCCACAGAATATTATAAATCGTCAATCATAAATATACTATTAATGGAGATGTATAAAAAAAAATATAAAAACAAAAAGTATCGCATTGTGTATAAATATGTATACCTGTGTCAGAATAAATGATTACAAAGTCACGATCAATATATATAACCTGTCAAAAATTACATACAAATCTATACACATTTATTTATTGAAAATGAAAAAAAAAAAGAAAAAAAAAACAAATAGGAAATGATCATTTATTCGAGTTATATTATGATCTGCAATGTCAGGTCTTGTTTCATATAAATTTCACTGTTGTCATATAAACCTCATTCAATGTTTTATTTGACATATATCACCAAGTACACCTGGAGCATTTTCTCAGAGCATCTGATCGTGATACGCCAATGGCCAAAAGCTCACAACCGATTCACACTGCCGATAATTCAATTTGACGTTGAGTCGCGCGCTTGTATAAGACACCAACCAACCAACCGACCAACCAACGATACTTTAAGTAAAACAATACATAAATATATGTATGTGTATGACTGGGATAAATTGTAGTTGTGATGTTACGTGGCGTATAGACACGAGTATTGCGCGCAAATCCCCTGTACCCATCAACATTAGGACACTCCATGAGTGACGTAACCAATCGAGAGAGTATATATATCCATAACTATACCCGAGAAAGTGGATCGCGCGCGAGTCACTCTGACGCGCGTCGTCGTCGAACCTTATGGATGCGATGATGATGAAAATGCATCGCGTTCAATCGATTTTGCCGCTTATACATTATACATATATATATATATATATATATATGCATTTATGCATATATAGATGGTTAAGAATTGAAACGCAAGAGTTTACGATTAATTTTAATATATCTTCATTCTTCGATGAGATATGTAACTATCAACTGTGTACTATGGGAATCATATATTATGCTTGGAGATCCATGTTCATTTCGTCAATCGATCTATTATTTGCAATACACATCCCAGAGCATTCACAAGATAGTGTAGTATATATATATTTATTGATCGGTAAGTATTTTCCTATAATTATATCGCAATCAGGGGCTATTTCACATTTTTAAGATAATCGGGAGCAGAACAGTAAAAGAAACAAACATTACCAACAGTTCAGTATTCTCCTATTATTATTTCAAAATTTTTTATAGACCCACAAAATAATATTCGATAAATACCGTGAGATGTTCAATTGATTGGCCAATAGATAGAAAATAAATATACCAATATCGATAATTCGATAATGATTAATTAATAATCAATGGTATATGTGACAGCGTGGAATTGGTATATATTTTAATTCAAGCAAATGATTTTGAAGCTATAAAGTAATGAACGCTGCTCCATTCGCTCGAGATATATCGGTAAAAGTAATAAAGCTTTATTATTGTATGTACCTATGTACATATAAAATCTATTATTCATCTTGCTGATGTGTATACACAGTCACATTGCAGCTATACATATAGACGGATTAATGTGTGACCCCTCAGGGCACCCGTCATTATGACGCAAATACCGCGCATCATCACGATCGCTTCCGATAATGATCATTATTTTCAGCAAGAATAATGATTCATTCTCTTTCTTCTATGAGATATCGCATACAGTTACAACAGTCATTGCAGATATTAAATATTTTTATCAATTTAAAACAAGGTTTGTTTATTTAACCAACTGTATTATTTATTAATCGTGAGAAAAAAATAAAATAATATTACGAAAACAAAAATACATTTTTATTCGATGACGACAATTCTATTTAGTTTTAATTATTATTATTCGTTTTTTTTTTTTTTTTATCTGATTAGGGTGGAATTGAAGATGAGATTTTACGCAATATATTGATGGTTTAGAAAACTGTTAATTGAAAAAGAAAAAGGATACCGCACACCGATGAGAATTACGTACACGACAGTCATTTGAAGTGTGAGAGAATCTGGTTCATGGATATAGAAAAAAAGATGGAAAAAAAAAAAAGAAATAAGAAAAAGAAGAAATAAATATATATATATATGTATATATGTATGAAGAGAGACTTTATTCTCTCACGCATTCCAATTTACTTGACTCATCATGTGCTAGGTGGACATTGCGATATTCTGCGGCTACACCAGCGCGATTCACACTTGGATGAATATCCCACTTTTGTCACAGATCTACCCTATTGATAGTGCAATAGAAATTAATGCAGTGTGAAATTTCAAACCACACTGAAAGTAATGGAATATATCAGGTGGGTGATATCATACACATATATGGAACTATGAAGCCTAAGCAATAGTAAAATTATCTACGCACTTAAATATAAAATTATTATTAAAACAAAAATGGACTTGCATAATTGATTTAATCACAGTATATGTATATAAAATTTTGCATATGCCTATTTTGATGTAAAACCTCTTATAATTTATAATACACCATAATATTTTCTATTTTATTTATGTTAAGTATGAGTGAGTAGGTATCTATACAATCGATTACATGAACGATTTCACTGCTGACATCGACGAAGAAATCGAATTCTCTCTGATTTAATAGGGTAACGTCATCGTCGCATTGAAA
This sequence comes from Galerucella tenella, assembly GCA_910591685.1. NCBI lineage: Eukaryota > Metazoa > Arthropoda > Insecta > Coleoptera > Chrysomelidae > Galerucella > Galerucella tenella. The sequence goes on along the minus strand of CAJUYH010001302.1, from coordinate 49,369 downwards.
AATCTGTACGCCAACACTGCAGCCAAACACATCGTGGTGAAGTAGGTCATTGATGTCAATTGTCGAGATTTCGATTAAAACTAAAGATTGGACAGGACAATGAAGGGCTCAGATAGTTGGATATCCCCTAACAAACATTGTTTTTTCATTTTTCCTCTGTTTTCATTTTCTTTCTTTTTTTTTCTCTTTTTTTTTTTTTTTCTACAAGAGATTACAATCTTATGTTGAGAATAATTGTTTTTGTATTTAGGTGCCACCTAAGAGGTCAGCTGTATATACATGCACGAAAAAAAAGTTGCAGGACAATGGTCGAGATAGGTCAATTGAAATAACTATGGTAGTGAATTATCACTGAAGGAAATATTGAAATAGCATGTGTGACATTTGATATTTAATTCGTTATTAAAACGATTGGAGTAATAAATAAATGAAAATTAAATTACTATTTTCATATTTTTTTTTTTTTTCCCCCCCCGGTATTGTTTATGGAAACGATTATTTTTATCTTCGGGCAAATCCAGCGTTATGAAGAACATCATAGATTTTCTGACGTGGAATTTCATCAGCCTCTCGATGAATTACCTGTAAAATTATAATATTTAATAATACCGAAACAAAAATAGTTCAACTACTTTCTAATGTAATTATTGGCAATAAATAAAATTGTTATTTTACCATCATTTCTTTATTGCCCAACCATGAATCCATCGCAAGCGCTATTGCGGTCCTTGGATTATCATAAAAATGATTTTTCAACTCCTGCGGTAACATTTCCTCTATTGCTGCATTTGCAACAACTGCCGAATGTGCATAAGGCGTTGGATTATATGGTTGAATAAACACTAGAGGCACTGCGCCACACATTCCACATAGGGTTAGTAATATCATGAAATTCATCCTGTCTATAATAACAAAAGGTATAAAAAAATATTACTCACACATGTGGCAAGTCAAACCAATTTCCTATTTTTTACAAATGATAAATAAATTCAAGTGATCTGATAAATATTTATTGTAAAATATAATGAAGAAATATTGCGTTATATTGAAATCAAAATACCTACAGTATTCATAAAGAGTTTTTGGTATTACCTGAATATCGGAATATAGTAATAAGTAATTGGTGAATATGAAATTATTTTGTATAATCCAAAACGATATGATGGTGGTTTGGAATTGTTGTGATGATTTAGCGGTGGCGATATTTAATCACTGCAACTAAATTCATGTGCAATACATGCACGCGTCACGCTCGAAGTACTGTAAGCAAATATGAAAGTTATCACAAAATGTCGTGTACCTCTTAAATAAAAAAAATACAATCGAACATGGGTTCGGTTATGTGTCTAACTGAGTGTACGCGCCACCCAACGGCATTACTTATATAGTCTCGATATCCGAAGGTCCCCTTTCGGGCTTATATATTACACTAAGTCTATATCCTTCACGTCGCACAGGTATACAGTCACGCGTCTAATTTTTAATCGGTCCCCGAGGCACTTTTTTGAACCTTTTTCATATATATATATATACATAATATCTTAAGAAATATATGCGCATATTATAATACATATTCATAAATATATACTTCTAAACTCGCATATTAAATATCATTTGAATATGAATTCAATCGGTTGTTACAGTATCGAGTTAAAAATTTTTTTTTTCTCATTTCTAACAGAACCAGATTGTAATTGTTGTATTTGCAATTTTTTTTTTCTTTTTCTGTTTTCATTAGACGACTGTAGGTTGAAACGAGCATTATAAGTGAATGGAGTAAAGTTGGAATTTGGGTCAATGTTGCAGCGACCTTCAGGAAGACCAAGTTGTTGGCCTTGTCAAAATTCACACATGTTTACTTTCAAAATTTGTCACAGAGTGCTTTGCACTATTATTTCATATTCAAGGATAAAAAATGGAGCGCGACAAATTTAGCTAATTTATATACTGACGAATGAATAAATTATTTTATCCGGTATGCGGATAAAATAATTTATCTATGCGGTATAGCAGTGATTGAATTTGGAATCGCTACAAAATTTAACAATTGGCAACAAGTGTTCAATGATTTTATTTATTTAAAACTCAATTATTTACAAAACGACTATAAATTAATAAATATTCATCTCGGTATTGTCTCAGCAGCAGCAGCAGCATCACTGCAATATATATATATATAAAAATATATTTCAATTCGCTAGTGATCGTGAGATTCGTGAATACATTTAAGTAATTTTCTTTTCGTTCGTTTCCCTTTTTTTCTTTTTTACCAATATTCCCATTACGCACATTCATTTTGATGACTTCACCGCACAACAAAACAATTTAATCTAATATTAAACGAAAACCATATATATATGATTTCATTATAGATTAATCAAAATTGTGTAGCTGCATTTATCAATTTGGATTCAATTAATAATATAAGTATGATATAAAAAAAAAACAAAACAAGACACAGAGTATAAAAATATAAAAAAAAATGATAAGTTATAAATCTAGCGGTGAGTTGACAATTTTTTCTGTTCAATTATGGAACATTTGTCTGAGAATTATATGAAATATAATCAAAAATGTCATGTCAATATCATTCAATCGAATAAAATAGATCTCTCGAATCCATAATTAAATGAATTACTGAACGGGGGGGGGGAATGGTGTCAACAAATATAGTCACAATCATATTAAAATTCGAAAATCAATATTTAGGCAAATGATATATCTAAAGATGTCTGAATTATTTTTCATTGTCGGGACGTCTGTGGGTATATGGTTTTCTCGTGCCGTATGCGCCTTCAATAGGAATTGAATAAGCCACTTTAGGACTGCTTTCATCACTCTCCTGTACCAATATCGGTCGTTGTTTTCTGCTTGCACCACTCTGTCTTGGCACATGACTATCGTAAGTAACATATTCAGGTCTTGCCAATGATGCTTTTTGCTTCTTCAAATAATATCCAGCTGATGTACTTTCCGGAATGTATGATGGTCGTTCAGTGGGTCTTGGCGCAACGGGAACAGGAGTAACAGTGTAACCAGCATTGATAAGAACGTCAATATCGGCACGAGTTAATGCTTGTGATTTACCAACAGGAATCCTAATTATTTGGCCATTATTATTTTGATCTTGTTCAATGATTTCCTCAATAGTTACTGACTTGACCGGTGCCTTCTTCAACAATCCTGATTGTGTTACGTAAATTGAAGACTGAGAATTAGCGGGAATCTTATGCTTGTGCGCGAGTCGCGGTTGATTGACAATGGGCTCCTCAGATTCGGGTTTTGGAGCAGAGCGTGTAACATATTGTGAACCCGAAGCTTGATATTTTTGTACCTGTTCGCTGGTGTAATAGCTATTGGGTGCGGGCAACGGTGTTGGTTGACTGTTTGGTAAAAGATATTGGACGACTGGAGTATGTTCGGGATCCCGACGTCTAGAATCCTCTTGTGCTCGTGCTGCTAAATGCGCTTCGTTGTGCGCTTTAGCACGGGCTGCTTGATGATGTTTATAAAGCGCCAATGCCTGAGCATTGGCGATTGCTTGAGCCTGAGCTTGAGCTTTCATCTGATTTTTTTCGAAATTCAATGCATAATTGTGCGCATCTTCTTGGGCTTTAAGATGTACTTGCTGTTGTCGTTGGAGTGCTAAAATAGCGTCAGCATGGGCCTTAAATCCAGCAGCTTCTTCAACTTTTCGTGCTTCAGCAGCTTCAGCGGCAGCCTGAGCCTTCAATTGTGCTCTATAAGCCGCTTCTGGATTCTTGGGTCGCACCTGCTCTTCAATATGTTCTCGTCCAGCTTCACTCACTTGTCCTTGATTGATTTGTTCAAGTGCACTTTGTTGCTTGTAACGATCATTGACAATACGAATTTGCTCGAGTGCAGCGTTTTGATGTTTGATATGAGAGGCATGCGATATTTTTTGAAACGCCAAAGCTGCAGCTTGGGCTTGTGCTTGAGCATGGGCCACTGCCTCAGCTTCAGCATGAGCATGAGCTTGTTGAACAGCTGGATCGACATATTGAGCTGCGGGCCTGTATGGCCGTTTCGGTGGTGGATGGTGAGGCTGTGCCGTTTGATATTGTACAGCTGATGGATCTTGATATGCAGCTGGAGGATGTTGTGGTCGTTGTGGTTGTTGATATCGCGGTTGTGTTGTTTCAATGAGATATTGCTGTTGTTCAGGCACAATAGGACTTTGTTCAACTGGATAGGCAGCCACTTGTTGGGGGTATTGGGCATATGAATTTGGTTTATTTTCAGCGTATTTGAATTCCTGTGCTTGATTAGCTGAAACCAATTGGAGAAGTTCCTGTTCGAAAGTTCCTAATTTGGGATCGTTATAGGCAGCTGGTACTTGATACTCTTGCGCCGTTGTTTCGCTAGTACGAAAACGTGCCTCTGCACGTTCACGCGCTTCAATTTGTGCTTGATATTCAGCTTGGCGTTCAGCTTGCGCCTCCGCGGCGGGATGTAGAGTTAAGCGTGGTCGTGGTGGAACCACTGCTGGCACTCGTTGACGTTGATACTCTTGCTGGAGTTGTTGCTGTTGTCTTGAGTATGGTGAGACTGGTCTGCGTGGCGGTGGACCAGTTCGCGCTGATTGAGAATACGGTTGTTGTTGAGAATTTGTGTATTGTTCCACAAGAGCCAAATATTCCGGCGATAACTGCGAAAAATTTAAACATTCAGTTATTTTTAATCCTGAATAGATACATTACATAATATTTTTGATTATTTTATAAATATATCAAGTGTGTACATAATAATAGAACATATATAATGTTTATGTTCGGCGAAAGTGAATGTGTGTATATATATGTATGAGATGTAAATGAATTTAGAATGTGTATTGTAATTCGTAAGATAAGGAGAGAGTGACCGTTGAGCGCGTAACATAAAAGAAAGGGAAATGATATTAATTAATCACATTGCGGTATTAGCGGTATTAGATTAGTCAAACCCCTTTAATACTTGTAATCACGCGCACCGTACTGCGATATTCGATAAATAGGCCAGCACTACTATCATTAGAAATCGACTTTCTCCATAAGTTTCCATCTAGAATGAACTTGACTTTACATGAGATTAATCATTTTATGGTGAATCACATCAAGTATATATATGTATGTAAAGTTATATTAAAATTTTAATAAGAAATTAATAAACGATTATAAATATTGGAGGTACAGAGTCAATGGTAAATGACAAAAAAGTATAAAAAAAATTGTAAACCGGACCCTGGTGGGCGTTGACCCACTGCAGCAGTATGAATCGAGAGCCGTGTCAGTTGACCCATTCGCGCATTTCTTTTAAAACAGGCGTATACTCTCCGATCCGCTCTAATGATTCAGTCGTAACTACGCGAATGCAAGGCCGTAGGAACGAAATCGAAACCGTCCACGTTCTCATAATAGTCTATACATGAAGGAGACTGTCTAAACACACACTATGTTTAGCACATGGGTGTGGTTGTACCAGTTTTATCAATCTTACACTCCTCTATGGTTCAATGCTCGAGAAATTTCAACGATTGGAAGCGTCAACCAATCTGCTAAACTCAATTGCACCGGATGTATATGATCATGCGTATATATCATTACCATTACTTCTAATTCCATGATATTACTTTCAAGCTATCACATTTTCACTTACATCTTGTGCGTCATCACCATGACGTATGATAAATTGACTTGGTGAAGCGCCATAAACAGCACTGGCCGCTATAGGCGAACGTTTAGCCGGTTCCTTTACGTCAATCTCCAATAGCACGACATCGGCGCTGTTTGCAGATTGCTTAGTTATATCAGAGGTTGCAGACTCCTTTCCAATTGTAGTCGCCAAAAGACCTGAACAACAATATACATTCATTCAATTTCAATCCAATCATTTATACCTATGCATTACAAATATCGTGATATTCCCATTTGTATTATCAGCAAACAAAACAAAAAAATAAAAAATAAAAAATAAATCGGCAATGACGATGAGAGAGATGCTATAACGTAAAAGTTGCATATATACGCAGAGAAAGTCGTGCATTGCACAGTGTTCCCACGAGTTTAGACGCTGTGTAGTTTAGGTACCAAGCCTCCAGGACGCAATTGTTGGATCCGATATTGCCGAGTTTATACTATATCATTAAACTGGTGCACATAATTAACATGGCGCTTCGACACAATCAATGTACATTGGATCTATTACGGCTCGTATTTAAGTAAAATCTTCGAAGATTATTCATTATATTTACGTAATCATTATAAATACTTTCAATGGTGTAAGAGCCAATGATGATTAAATCAATACATGTAAAATGATTGATAGAAAAATAATCGTTGAATTAGGTATAAAATAATCCTTAATTATATATATTAACAATGTAATTAATCAATAAATCAAATCTTATCACCAGCTTTTATTATATTCAGTGTGTTAATGGCCTAACTAGCTGTGAATAATTTGTTAGCGAGGAGTTATCATCCTGGAGGCAATTTCTAATATTCCTGGTCTAGCGAAAGTGTCCACAATACAAAAAAAAATTCATTTTCTATTTCATCTTGACACACGACATTACCAAATTAAGATATTATTTTATTTTTACCGACATGATTATTGTTCTAATGAAATCATGAAAGCAATTATTATTATATACGTTTATATTGGATTATTATGTGGGGAAGTTTTTCCCCACGGACAAAAGTGTCTGCGCTTTGTTAATTTCACTTCCCTGGGGAGAGAGCAAGAGAAAGAAAGAGTTATACACCTCGACAGCATACAATTCCGTCCGGTTGGGTAACATATGTTTATGTACACATATATACAATCAGACTCGTGTGATTCGGACTGATTGTTGGGCAATATCCTTTCCCGCGCGTTAACTAATGCACAATGCTTGAGAATCTGCTGTCTCATCAAACTGACGTTCCCTTATAATAAATAATAATATCATGCATGTATTAATTGTTAGTCTCGCATGATTAGTAATGTTGCAAAATTATAATCTAAAGAGAGAAAAAAACAATGAAAGAGTTTTTAATGCATTGTTGTTACTTTCTAGCGTTGCAGTACAAATATAATTGTTGCTGCTGCTGCAGTATAACCAAATTCACTCTTATGTACTTATATGTTGACATTGTAGGTGAAAGTAAATTGAGCATTTTTTATATTTTATTTCATAATTATCGAGTGGATGTCGAGAAATATTATGAATAAAATAGATTTATGAACCTTGAACATCGCCATTTTATATATTATAATTGCGACGTTTTGATCGGAAGTGAAATGCAACTTCCACGTATGCAAGATATACAGATAGAAACCGTAACTCAGGAAGAAAGTGTACACAGCTGCGAGTGTATGGAATAGAAGTGAATATAAACTTGCTGAAATGAACAGGAGAATGCCCCAGTGGGACTCTATTACATCGCTATAAGAAAGTCCAAGTGAATTATAGGAAATGACTATGACTCTTGGGTGGAACGAATATCTACTGGCGTAAATAACAAATATGTGATTGGAACGTGTCATCAGTGGGAGATGTTAATTGTTCGGTGAAATGTGCGATTTCATTTGACACGCATGCGGGGACACATGGTCATTACTGCAATAAGGAAATGTATAATCATATATCGCACATGCAATCATTGCAGCATTGTCAATAAAAGAAAAAAATAAAAAAATAGAATAAGAAAAAGAATTAAAAAATTACGACGACTTTGCACTCATGCAAACACATAATTTATCGTAATATAGATATTTGAAAATAAAAATTAACCGATATATTTTCATATTTATCGAGCTATTATATAAAGAAAGAAAAAAAAAAAAAA